>JAAFCF010005748.1:11756647-11983140 GCA_013389785.1 Helicorthomorpha holstii | reverse complement strand
ATAAAATTGATATGTCGATTTTTGGCGTTTTTTTAAAAAAACACAAAAGCTATATATAGCCTTTGTGTTTTTTAAAAAAATGCCCCTTTTTGGGAAAAATATAAAGTTGCTTTAAAATGCCTAAAAACCACTTTATTAGATGTATTTCGACCTCCTGATTTCGACCGCCTTTTTTCTTAATATTAGGTTTTTTTATTCATAATTTTCCTCTTATCTAGGAAAATTTCACCAAGTTCCACTCATTCAGGTAGAAGCTCAACCACAGAATCAACTTGAAATTAATTTTAATCCAAAAGACGAATCAACTCTTTATCATCCTTCCAACTGTCTTCATCATTTGACCTATTAAAATCATTAAAAAATTATTTAATTTGGAAAAACGATGCCAATTTCATTTAAAATGCAATCGACTTACCTGTTAAACTAAAATGCAGCTGAAATCGATCACCAGTCATACAAAAACTCGTAACTTGATCTAATCTGGATCGTAAAACTTTCAGCAAATCCAGTTTTCTATTAGGAATATCTAATGAATTAATCAAATACAAAATATTGTCAAATAAAGAAGTTAATAAAAATCCGTTAAACTAACCATTTCCGAATTTGAAGAATTGCAAGTGAATTCCTTTCTTTTAATTGACGACAATTGCTTCCACTTATCCGCCTTTTAAAATACAAAAAAATAATTACAATTCATTCTAAATCATAATAGCATCTACTGTATATAGGGTAAAATATAAAATCAAAAAATTAAAAATATTTTAAAAGTTAACTTACTTTAAACAAATACTATATAGTAATTGTAAATTATTATTTGACTACTCGAGTAATGGCCAACGATGGCTACTAGAAAGTAAACTTCATAACAACCAGTATACAAAATAAGAACGTTAGCTATTTAAATGTAAGATTAAGCAATTTATACACAAAACTTGACAGTAGTCTTGTACAATTTATTTAAGGCAAACAATTTACTTATAAATTAAGAAGTTAATTTAGTGCCAACAATAATAACTAGATTTTGCTGCTGAAACTTCATAAAACTTTATAAAAGCAGCAATTTCTTATGCAGTTCTTTTTCTCAGAGTAAATCAGCAACACATTAAAATGACGCATCAGCAGCTGTTAATACCAATGTTGACCAGTCAAAAGTCTAGATTCTTTGAAATAACTAAGTTTGGTAAATGTCTTGATTGGTGAACATGGTGCTATTCCAAGCGTACTTTGTGTAAGCATTACCATTTGCAGCTGGAGCAACTGATGAAGCACTTTTTCGTTGCGCTCTTTGTTTTTCGTTTTGTTGGCTGTCTACATCATGTTTGTGTTTGTTGTTGCTAGATTTTGACATCTTTCGTAAATTACTATTAGCAGTTGAGGATTTTTGAGGCTGTTGATTGTTAGTTGGACTTTTCGACGATGCTAAACACTGCTTTGGTAACTTACCATTAATAAGAGATTTAATGGACTGATATTGACCTTCAGGATATTCCAATGGAATTCCATGTTCCACATAATCGGATCCTAATATTTCTTCTTCCAAACTCATTCTTATTGGAATTGCAAGATTTATACACTAAAACATGTCACAACACATTAATATAAACCCTTTTTCAGATTAGATTTGTAAAACTTACAAAAAGTAGAATAAATGTGGTTGAAGCAGACCAAGTCATTAGACAAACACATGCAAGCGCCTGTACTCCTAACATGTACCAACCGCCACCTTTAAACAGTCCTGCTCCTTTGCTATTTATGTGAAGAACGTAATCACCATCAGGAAATAGGCCACAGGCAAGAAGGCCCCAAAGTCCTCCCACTGCATGAACAGCCACTGCACCAACTGGATCATCGATGTGTAACTGATCCAAAATAGGAGTAAATGCGCATGTAAAAATCGCACTGATAAAGCCAACAACAATTCCTTCCCATGGGTGATACAATGAACAACCAGCTAAAAACATTAATTACAAATAAATAAAAAAAATTAGAATTATAATAAAACGTTAACAAAACCTGTCACAGCGACAAGTGCAGATAAAATGCTATTGATGAGCGTCCCAACGTCCCACTTTTTATTCTTAGTAAAATAGCTGCAATAAATATTTTACAATATAACTTATTCTGAATTTCACTGCAATGTTATTTTTTACCTCCAAAACATTCCAACGATTCCACCTCCAAATGAAGCAGTAATCGTAGAAGCTGCAGCTCTATTCAAAACAATTAATGTTTTAAATCAGTTTTAAATAAAGATCACGAGCTTAGCTTACCTAGCTGCATATTTCCATCGGTGATTAGTAACTCCAAATGTACTTCCACAATTAAAACTTAACCATCCCCACCTAAAATTTCAATCAATTATGTAAAATCACGATGTAAACTCGTTTAATGTATCGTTACCATACGTACCAAAGCACAAATAAACCAAGTACTGCATTCGTAGGACACCCCATCGGCAGTGAATCGGTGCCGTTTGCATAACGATGATTTCGAGGACCAAGCATCGCTGCCGAAACGAGAGCAGAAACACCGCCTACCAAATGAACGCCACCTGATCCAGCAATATCCACAACTCCCATGTTATGCAAAAAGCCGTGGTTTCCCCACAACCATCCCGCAGGAATACAATACACGATAGTGTTCAAGAAACTAAAAACACAATAAGCACTAAAGTTGCACCGTTCAGCCATGGCTCCACTTACGATGGTAGTCGCCGTCGTAGCGAATGATAACTGAAAAATAAACGTGGTAAAAACAGTGCCAATCTTATCCAGATCGTCAGTGTCCAGAAGAAAATCCCCAACACCACAGAAAGGATTTGTAAGCGGTCCTTCGCCAAAACTTAATCCATAACCAAACATCCAATATGTCAAACCACCAAATACAATATCGACTACGTTTTTTATCATTATATTAGCTTCATTTTTTCGCGAAACGCACGCTGATTCTAATAAACCAAAACCTGTAATCAATTTTTAAAAAATATAATTACATTAAGACCATAAAAATAAACAATTCGAGTGATTAATTACCTGTTTGCATAGTAAATATGATGAACGCATTTGTAATGATCCAAGCGGCATCATCTCCAGTCATTCCAAGTTCTGCGTCTCCTAATATTGGCCGAACAGAGTCGTTGGAATTGACCGTGAAATTCTCAGCACTTGAATTTTCACCCATAGTGTTAATAAAAACGATTCACTTCACAATCGTTGATAAAAGCACAAACTCAAATACTGACAACTCATGAGAAATGCTTGAGATATTGTGCCAATTAATAACCTCCACATTAAACCGCCTCTAATAAAATCTATTATGTAACGCGAGTTTAGCGCAAATTTTGTCTGAAAAACTGCCTCTGAATATTTGATGTGAGAAAGCCATCATTTGGGAAGGGGGACAAGTCATCTGTCTAGATACAGTAAGTCACCAGTAATCAATTTATGAAGGGTTTTTTTACAGTCTTTAAAAGTTAAATAGACTCGATACTGCTGCTAATGGTTCCGATCACGCAAAGGCAAAAAAAAAACAATAACAAAACACTAGTTCTTGAAAAAATTTCTGTCTATACTTTTGAGAGAGAAAAAAACTAATGCATCATCGCACTAAACATTTTAACTACTGTACATTAGTATTTTCAGTTACAGTAAATATTAACTGAATTAAAATATGCCCAATAAATTATCTATTAAAAAAACAAAACTGACATTCTTAAACCAGCAACGTTTAAAAATTCTCAACTGAATTTTAATTAAACAACCACGTTGAAATTCGGACTGTACCATCATGGATAAATAATTAAAAAAGAATGGATGCCGTTCCCACAACCCTATATCTAAATAATTAACATTTAACCTAATTTGTGTTAAAAAGAAAACAGATAATTAAGTAAATAAAAAATGATTATTTCACATCACGTTCCGACAAATTTTCAGTAATGACAAACTATGGTGTGAAAAAAATTCGTGAACTTGATTTGTAACCATAACTTACAAACGGTAAATAATTAAGAATTAATCCATTATTTTTAAACTCCAACCCTTTAGTAGTTTTAAGGCACTGACATTATTTTTCTCATACTTGATATTACACAATCGACTTTTTCTTACGCAAAATACATCGTCATTTCGCCGACTTGCAAATCGATAGACAAAAAACATAATAGACTTTAAATACATAATTTTGCTATTAAATCTGAATCGCATTCATAATTCGATATTTCAATTTTTAATTATGAAATTAGAAAGATGTTAACTTGCGAACGCTTTTCATACAAAAAAGAAAGAAGACCACTTGATATCGCATACAAGGTCCACCAAAAGAAAATGTTAAAGATAGTAAAATAGATCATTTGATCGTCTACATTTCTAAAATTTTAAAGGCGCGACATTGCCTACGCACCAAATTAAAACTATTAAAATAACTAACCCCAGCATAAAAATATCTCTTTTAAATTCGAATGCAAGTCGTACATTTAGGATCAATGATTCAATCAAATCATTCAAAGCAAATGATGTCAAATGTGCCTTCACCTAATTCAAAATAAATCAATGTTATACAGTACAAGTATGACATAAAAACGCACAATTTATTGCAATAATAAAGTAATGCGATAAGACCAACTCCACATTTCAAATTCTCATATTAAAAGGAACTGTTTAGCCACAAAAAGTTGACTTTTGTAAATCGACTTCGCATTTCTTCAAACAGCAATTTAAAAAACCAAGTTTGAATAAAACTATCAATCGCATGACTTTATTGTTCTAAATTCAAGAAAATAGACTAACCTCTTCTTAAATGCTTGGTTTTTCATACAACGCAGGGCTAGATTTAATCTTCAGGTCTCGCAACTTCCTCTTTATCGTTGATATTAGCGACGGCTTTTTCAGCTTTCTTTTTCTTCTTTTTGTTAGCTTTCTTGCTAATAGATGATTCCAGTAGTTGCTATTTAGATATTAAATATGTGGATTAAAGATCTCATTTGCAAAAACATAACTTCCTTACTTTAAGTGTGGAATCCTGTATAGTGTGCTCCGATTCATAAAACTCCGTGTCAAATGGCAAACCAGTGATTTTATGTGAGCCGCTTGGCATTAAAAGCACCGTAAATTTAAATTGAACAACGAATTCACCTGCAATTAAAAAAGAAAATTTAGTTCGGTCTTTTACGAGGCACTTAACAAATCGATATAAATATTCACCTTCTTTTTCGAATAACACATTAAATGGTTCTATAAGTTTATGATTAACGCATTCTACAACCCCCATTTTGGCTTTCTTCTCATCCTCAAAAGCTCTGGAATGTTAAATGAATCGTTAATTCTGCTACACGGTTACCAAATTGTAACTACCAACCTTAACGTAAATGGCATGTTGACAAACTTTTTATCAACTTCACTAAAAAAGGCTGTAAATTAAAAAAATAAATTTAATAAAATTGGGATCATTTAAATCGAAGTTTAATATATAAACTAACCTCTTGAAGCTTTCATTTTCAGCTGATAAATTTCGTCAGTTTTTTTGTATACAGTGGTCCTCGTATCCATTTCACGGCCCTACCCATCGATTATAAGATAAGAAACAACACAATAAAAAACCGACAAGCAATAACTAACCTTTCCTTCTCCAGTGCTAATAAGAATGTCAACAGCATAAACTTCGTGCAATTCAAATTCGCATTTTTTATGATCTTTCCTATAACAAAACCAACATTAAAACTCAAAAAGCATGAAAAATACCATCAAGTTTACCTTTGTGCTTCAGTTGGATTTTGAATAATTGTCTTTTCACCGTCAATTTTAAATTGCTGTAGTTGATGGGAAAGCATACCTACCAAACCATGAATACAAGTTAACATTTTAAAGTGTTTATCATAATCTCAAACTAAACACACAACCAACCTTCAATTGGCTTGCATTCATAGGATTCAGCCACTTTCTGTATTGCGTCAGTAACAGCGTTGTTCTTTAAATTATGCAAGTACAAATTAGCATACTAATGATGATGAACATCAATGTAAACAACTACTTTATTACCTCGCTTCCTGGCAGAACCAACCTCATTGCAGCTTCAGCAGCAGCGTGAGCAGCCACCATAACGTCAGCTTTGCGTCCTTTAATAATGTTATCCTTTTTATCAAGAAAAAAAATTCAAGTTTCAATGAGCAGAAATCTAAAGGTACAACAAGCAATATTGACATTACCTTACTTGCTCCTACAACTAGTGTATGTGCCACAACAGCAATAAATCCATCGACATGAGCTCCCATATCACTGCGGAAACATTTATTTTAACTGTAGCCTATAATTTATTATAATGATAAACACAATAACTTACATTTTAACCATGTCTCCGTCTTTTAAGATGTAATCAGCGTCACTTTTCAAAGGTGAAAAATGACAAATACAGTTGTTAACCGAAATACATGTTGGAAAAGCAATTCCTATGTAAAAATAGGAAAAAGTATAAAAATCACGACATTCTATTCAATTATTATTGTAACAACTAAGTTATTACCCTTCTTCATGTCTTTTTCTTTTTTGAAGACTTTGCTGGTTTCTTCCACTAATTGCTTGTCTCCAAATTCGCACAAGGCAAGAACAGATTCGCCAGCTAAGCATTTTTCAACCACCGACTTTAAAATCTCTAAATTAAGTAAAACATTTTTAGATCAAATTATTGCACCATAGTTGGTAACACACGGCCATGCTGCTTGTCTCTTGCCATCCACGTGCACACTTTAACCGTTACAATATGGGGATTATATTCGAACTTTATATAATAATTAAGACTATTTTTATGTTTAAAATGTTGTAGAATAAATTTTATTTTTTGTGGAGATTTGGAAGGTGAAAGGATAGATATTCCGGTATCCAGAAACTCAGTTCAATGTGTGACACACAAAACAAGACAAGGCCCTCCTTATGGCGGTGTATTTCGATCACCCTTAAACCGTTTCTACATTCTACGTCGTTATCACACTTTAGGATTCTAATTTTCGGAACTATAGTTAATACTTACTGTTTACTATCTCTGCCGCCATTTTATATTTGGTGACAACAAGATCTTCAGAGATGGTTTTCTCATTCTCATTTTTATCCGCCATTTTCAACACAGTGCAGTAACTTGAAAAATTCAGACTACACTTTTTGGGTTTTCTCAAATTTTAATACCGCTGTGACTGCACTTGCCAAACGGCGCGCTGAACCTTTAAGCCGCTTGTTGATCATTAGCCGACGCTTCCCAGCGCCATCGCAGCTACAGCGCTTATGCAAGTTGAAAATAAAATTATACCATTCTTAAAACTTTCCCGCCAAACTATAAATCATAAAATTAAAGAATTCAGAATAAAAATTACAAAACAAGTTTGCCAATTTTTTTTACATTTTATGAGCCATCATACGAGATAATGATCAAAAGATAACAAAATATAACGTGTTAATATGATTATTACGAGTATATGTAGTATTTAATCGAATGGCCCAATGAACAAACCCCTTCCGGTTTACAAGTTAAAAATTAAAAACTGTAAACTTCTATAAAAAAAACCGCACTAAGATATGATTTTTTGACACCTATGAGTAAACTGTAAGCATATTTTCTACTTGAGAAAATACTACTGTATCATTAACTTCTTTTAAAATGAGAATTTTTGTTGGGTTTTTAATCTTCTGTAAAATTTATTTTATAAAGTATAGGCTCTACACTTATCAATAGGCCAGCCAAGCAACCTGGCCAAGTCTCTGTCCCTGTATTCAACCATCAATAAAAACCTATGACGAACGATTATAATAAGTGTTTTAGTAGTAAAAAAAATACCTAATCTAACTTACCTTGTAATCAAAAAAAAACATTTAATGTCCTGCAAAATAAATAGTTTTTTTGTAGTTTGACTGCAACATAGTGTATTTAGATGTCCTTCATAACTTTGTTAATTTTCATTTGGAATAACGAGAGGAAGTGCCATTACAAATCCAGATGTTTCACGTACTTATTGCATATACAAGTACACAAGTGGTGCATTTCCTGGATTTTTTTCTGATCTCTTCATATGTTGTTTATTTGTCTCATTCGATTATAAAGACAACACGCAAATGAAAATAACGCATAAAAAAACAAATAATTTTATAAAATGTAAGTTTTAAAAACAATTTTTACATACTGTATACAGCAAAATAAAATTACAATGACTTTTTAAGATATAATCATTTGTTTCGTATTTATTATTTTCTGATTGATGATCATTGCATGACTATTTGGATTTTTTTGGACGTATTTTCCAAGCACATTTCAAATTGGTAGAATTGGGACATTTAAATGACCACCCATTGAGAGTTGAGAGATGTACGCTTTTCAAAAACATAGCTAGCTGACATATGTAAAGTGTATGGATTAACAAACGGAAGTTGAGCTCTCCAAAATAGTTACACATCACAAAGATGTTAAATTTCACGCAGTTCAAAACACATCAGTCAACTATTAGGCGCATTTCCTGGATTACTGAGGCTCCCAATGAACACAGCACATAAAAATAACATGACATTGTTTTGTCTGATTTCATTTGAAAAGAATAATTTAACATTTCCGCCAGTTATAGCAATAATGTAAGCGAAATTAAAAAACTTTGTTTACGTCTGATACAAAAAAATTAAACGCTTCCATCAAATTAATTATAAATTCTCATATAAATCGCGCGATTTAAATAGATCGACAATTTTACATCAAAAAGTAAAATTTTCTTGGCTGTGATAAAAATAGCACATTATTTTGTAGGCGTTCACACAATTTTGTTTACCATTTGCGCTTTTATGTTATTTAAGGCGGCAATTTCGACAAAAAAAAACATTTCGTTATGCACGAAAAATACATCATAATAATCATATTGTGGTTTGAAAGCTAAAATATTGAGTTTCAAGCACCATTTTACTTTGGAAGATTAACATTAATGGGATAAACATTTAAATAAATGACGTAATTAAGTTAGCAACGAAATTAAGCAACTACAATATAATATTTTCTCTTATCATTAAAACAGGGTGGTAAATTTCAACAATTCTTTTAAGTAACAAATTATGATTAATTTTTTATGTGGTTGATAAAAAAAGCAAATTTAATTACTTAGAATCCAAATTTAAAACAATGATTAAAAATACTTTATGAGTAATTTTTGTAAATTTAAAATTGACTTACAAAATGTTTGTAAATGTAATCGAAAGTAATTGTTACCAGCCCTCAGAAAAATAATACTTGAGTGTTTTTAAACAAATAATTAAACTCTTCAATTGCACTGTAACCATAATTACTAAACACGACAAGGAAATCTTTGATTTTAAAAAGTAAACGATTTTTGCAAAGTAATATCGGTTGGTTTGTACCAATGACAAAAAAATATCATAAAAACAGGATTCAACAAAATCATTTACAATCATATTTACACAACTTATCAGATATATTCTATTTTGATTAAACAAACTTCAGTAATAATAACACCAACAAATTTTAAAAAAGAATTAAAATTTCAATAGATTTTTTCTCTCATTAATTTGATTTCATAAAAAATGTTAACTTTGTTTTTGTTGTTGCGAATAACACGAATTGCATCTATACTACAGCTCAATAATAAAAAAATTAGTATCAAAATAATACAACGACGATCCAAAAAATCTTCAATAATAGTAATTCTATCAAGAAATGATGCAGTTTTTATTTTGGTTTCTTCTCCTGTCCTGACTCATAGAAGACATAGCCATGCAAGCGGGAATAGTATTGGTCCGTTGCCTCGCCGCTGCCAAGGCATCTCCATTAACGTAAGAAATTCGGGCTCCTCCATAGCGCCTCGGAGATAAATCATATGGAAAATCGTCCGAGCTGGAACTCGAACAAGTACTACAATAATCGTCGTCGTAATATGTTTCTGCACTTCGTTCTTCATCTATTGGCACATCGTTTGACGGATTGAGACCCTGACGACTCTTTGTTGACACTGAGGATGACGATGACGAGGATGATGTTCCTGGTTGTTCGCTTTGCTTCTGCTGCTGTTGCAGAAACTTGTCAACAACTTTATCTTGCAAATTTATTTCAGGTACAACTTCGCCCATCAAATTTTTATCACTGGAAGTTGATGGAGAATTGACATTCGAAGACTTTTTCGGCCTCTCCCCATCTTGAGCGACAGTGTTTTCAGTCGGTAATGGAAGACTGGGTCGACCAGAGTAGCTGGAACTACGTGGAAAAGTTCCAACGTGATCATGCCTAGATATTTTGGGTCTTGAAGTTGGTCCTCTCACCCTCGTAGTACCACCCTGTGTAATTTGCGGTTGATGATTATGATGATGTCGATGTTTTGAATGACGATGAGAAACTCTCCTTCGATGGCGATGTCGATGATTATACGAACTGGCTGAGTCAGAAGATTCGTCATCAGCTTTATTTTGTGAAGCAGATACGTCTGGCGATGAAGACTGTACAGGTCCTTCAAAATGAACCGTTCTGCTACCATTTGCACCCTGATTTCCACCACCATGTCGATTGCGTTTACTTAAATTACTTTTTCTTGGAGATGGCGTGTGTGGTGGAGTCTCCGACGGGCTCCTGGTTGACGATGTGTTTACGCAATTTTCCAGCATCGGTGAAGATTTAGGAGACTGAATGACAATAGCTGTCATTTCCTTAGTCAGATCTGGTAAACCTAATTTAATATTATCACAAGTGTTATCCGCAATAACAGCGCTAGCATCTGTACACCCCATCAGACCTTCTAAGTTAAAACTGAGCTCTGAAAAATTAAAAGGAATTGGATCGCGATTTCTACTCATGTTGGCCGCATAGATTGAATCTCTAATGTCACGATCAACTTGCAGTCCTCGGCTAATTTGAATCGTTTCGCCATTTCCATCAGACATTACTTCAATGTCCTGCTCTATCGAAGCAATTTCAACTCGGCTCCTCTGAACAATTGGAGGCGGCTGATGATAAGTTGTCGTAGCTTTCACAGAGTCGAGTGATGTCGACTGGAAGGCACTTCGACTTGGAAGGAGTTTATTGTTGAGCTCGTCACTGTAAGAAGACAATTCTAAACTTCGGTTGTCATCCATACTATCGGGTTTAGGTGGAATTGGTGGTAGCGGCAGCGGTTGGCGACCACTGATGCTACTTTCACCTTTGCTGCACGACACTGAACAATAAATGAATCCTCTCCTCGGTAGAAATGGTCTTCCCAACAGCGACGTTTTGCACGTATGACAACAAAAACAAGCTTCAACGGCATGCCAATGCTGTCCGTCATGCGTCATCTGCCCTTGATCCACACCAATTGGTTCTCCGCACGTTTCGCAGTATTCTGCAAACATAGCATCGTAGCAGTGTAGACAATAGGGCCTACCCTCACGCATGATGTATCGTTGCCCACCTAACAAACGATCACATTCGAAACATGCGAAATGTTTCATGTGCCAAGCACGACCTTCAGCTTCAGTGCATTCATCCGCAAAAATTATCTGAAATTCAAAAAAAAAATTAAATTGCATGAAAGAAAAGAAAAAGAAATAGCAAAAAAAAGAAGAATGTAATGTATACGGTTGAATGATGAATGAAGAGAAATTAGACAAAACTTTTAAACGGATAAAATTAATTCAAGTTCACAAAGTTTCGCTGATAAATTACCTCATCGCAAGCAGCGCATCTGGGCTTCAATGACTCAGCATGATGACGACCACAATACAGCTTTCCATCTTTGAAAAAGTAAATGAGATCCACAAGAAGTTCTTTGCAAACTTCACAGACGAAACAAGCTGGATGCCAACACGTGTTTGGGCCGGCTCTGGAGGCAAGCACGCACATATCACCTCCATTGAATGAATTATGACACTAGATTAAAAAGAAAACAAATTATTAGACTAAACACAACCCATTCAAATTTGCCATAATCTTAAACTCAACCTAAATTCCAGTCAAAGTTGCATTAAAAATAAAGTGTCAAACAGACGAAACACAAAACAAATGTCCTTAAAACAGATAAACATTGGCAAAAACGTCTTTAAAATTCCGTTTACAATTTTACAAAATGCTAGTAACGTACTTTTCCATTGATTTTTAAGTCTTATAACTTGAGCATCTTTTTATTTTGCATTTGGTTAATCCTGCGTAGAAAAATCCGACGAAAGTTCGAAATAGAGTATAAGTTTACTAACAAGATATCTAGCTATTTAAGCAACACCTGCGCGCAAAAATGCAAATTTAGCGTAAATTTTATGTCGTAAACCCCTCTTTTACATATGTAATTCAGCGTTCAAATGACTCTCAAAAACGCTTCCAGCCATTCGCAAAACTTCTTACATTCAAAATCGAAAATTATACCTTTAACACCTTAACCCATACGTCGTATTTTCTTTTCCAAGAAGAATTTCTTATAGTCGTCAAAATCTAAATCTAAATTCTTACAGAAGATATCACCGGGAGAAAGAAGAAAAAAATCCGGGCAAACGAGTAAGATCGATCAAAGTCGCATTTACATTTTGAATACCGTCATTGGTATGTTCAAGAATAGCGGAAAAGATGATCGAATTACTTTCACTTGAAAAAACTGCTTATATAATATAACTTTGCATATAAACATACAGTAGTTGTATATTGAAAATTTAAAAAAAAAAAAGCTTCTTCGGTTCTTCCCTGCATTAATAATATTCAAACGTCTATGACTTCATGACAAATCTTTGCTGAATCTTAAATCGCAGACATATCTCTCTCCTTAATTCTGTTAAGGTACCAATAATTCATATATACCAATATCACAACTCTTTTTTTTTATTTGAAACACCAATGGCAAGCAGATACAGAACATATATAAATGAAATTTTTTTGGGAAGAAGAATTGTAATGATGTTAAATCTAAAAGTGCAGCTGCACACAATTCGTAATTTTTTTTTCCTTCAAAATTTCTATATATCAATACATAACATTAACATTGGTGAATATATTCGTATATGATTAAAATAGGGATAAAAGAAGGGAGTTTATATGATAGATGTAAGCCAAGTCATCAACTTAACTATAAAATTCAACCCTTTAGGTTTTATGACATTTAAATGTCAAAACCGGCCTCTATATGCTTGACTGACATACACACAATTTCCAAAAAGAGTATGTTGAGAATTAATATTCGATATAAAATTTAAGAGCGGGTAGTGAATTTTAGTTTGGTATAAGTTCAGTTCGCTATTTTCATCGTGTTTATGTACATAAAAGTGCAGCTAAATAGAAGAAGGTATAGCGGTAAATGACAAAAAAAAATAAAAAAAAGAAAACCCATAGTAATAAAAGAGCACTTATTATTTACGTCTTTAAATTAACATAGACTGTGCAAGACTTTTGTAGCATTTAATGAATAATAAGTTGAAAGTTATTTGAAATCGTTCAATATTGGTACAGTAGAACAACCGAGTGACTCATTTCTTAAATAACAATTTGACATCAAAATTTCGACTAATCAGAGCTGGTTCTGAAGCATTGCACCACATAAAACCCAGTATTTTATGTCAAGTCTATATTGGGACAATTAAAACTGCAAGAAAATAAACATAAGTAAAAACGTATTGCACAGCCATAAATTCAAGGCACAATGCAATTTGCAAGTAACTTTTATGTGCATCATTTAGAAAAGTAATAATTATTTTATTCATTAAATAAAGCTATGTCATCCAGGACATTTTTGCATTAACATATCCGTAATGACAGCCCCTATGACCTGTCGTCAGCTGAGACATATTAATATCTATGCATTTACAACATTTGACTGTAGTCAGGAAGTCGTGATCATTTCAGCGTTATGACGCTCCTAAGTTTTGTGATAACCCCTGGAGATAACTGCCCCCCTCCCCCCCCCCTCCCCCACATCACCACCATATTCAACTAAGAGCACTAATTGACACTCTAAAGCTCTTCGCTAAAAATTTCTCCTGTAGGAAATTGCTATGCTGTAGAGATGAGAGAGTGAGAGGAGGATGTGTAAACACTTTTTATCAGTAAACAGAAAAAATAGTTGTCACTTTGAAATCGTTTGCTGCACATTATAGATGCGCTTATTTATTTTTTTACTTTTTACAGCTCCTAAAAAACGTCTTAAGTCAGAGTACAGTACTTTCCATTTCCCATAAATCAATGCGGCGTGATGGGCCATTGCCTTAACTCGATTGTTTGGAAATGGGATCATTTCGAATCTAAAAAGATTATACTATTTTTTTACTTCTCCCGTTCAGTTCAGTTCAGCTGTATTGCCTCATCCCCCCTCTTACACTATAAAGTTTTTATCAGACACACAGTAATGCGCGACCAAGCTTAAGTTACGTATACGTTACGAGAGAGATGTTAGTTTTTCTTTTGCGCATTTTATGGGGCTGCGAATTTATGGTGTTGCCGGGACAAATAAAAGAAATCCGGATTTTCTTTTCTGTTTTCTCACACACGCACACACTTTCATATGTCGCAACTTCGCCGCGACTTAAATCGATTTCCAGAACAAATATTTGGGTTTAAGTCGCGTCAAGTCAGTAAAGTGAAGAAGTAACACGTCGTAGAAACTGCCAAAAATGAAAGATTTAATGCAATTCCCAACCAACCCCAAGAAAAAAAATCATTTTTATTTTATTTTTTAGAGTATGAACTATGTATATACACATAGTTTATGCTATCCGGGGTGATTTTCTAAATTAGAATACTTTTTCTCCACGTCAAAAAGACAAATCGCCATTGAAACTTATGATATTCAGTCTCGTTTCTTTATTGGTAGTGTAAAGACAGAGTTCCAATTTAAAAGATCAGCCGGTATACGTGATATTTTTATATTCTCCGTCGCTGTCCATGTCATGTGTTGCTAAATCTAATAAATGGACATGTACAGAGAGGACCTTCCCGAGCCTTTTATTACAAAAACTGTAATAACACTAGTTCGTCTTGTACCAAACATGACATGACACTAGTAAAAACTGAATTTCATAAAAACAGCATTCTCAGTCCTCATAAAAAAATTTGATATATAACTCACCCTAGCTGAATTTAGCAATAACTTTTCATCAAGAGGGATTCACAGAAAAAAATCGCTCTTCATGCAGTATTGCATATAGAAAATAAAATTGAAAAAAGAAGACATTTTAATGCAAATCTTCTGCACTTAAACGTATAATTATCATTAGCAACTATTATTGTAGCAAGCTATTAGTCCAAATTAAGTTGGCCTATAAATGCCAAAGCCGAAAATCGATAAAAAGTACGCGGCGGCAGCAATGTCTAATGGAGCGTATTCCAACAAAAGATCATGGCGTATTTAATGACAAAATAAAGTTCACAACTGGGTCGTTAGTCACCATTTGCTACAAGATTTGTTGTTCATAAATTGTGATTGGAGGTTGGCTGGTGAATGGTGATCGGGGGGTAACCATGATAGTAAAAAGGCAACTAGTTACACTTCACTTAAGATATCTCCCCTTTGTACTTGAAACACATCATTTAATTTTTGTTAAAAGACGAACATAGGAAATGCTCATTCATGTACACAGCAAAGTGAAAACGCACCGCTAATCAACAAGAAATAACACAGAAACACATTTGCATCAGCAACTTTCCATTGAAATGCAGTACAGTACTACGTTGTTTTTCTTATTACTGTTTGATAAATTCCAATACATGTTGGAATCAAATACAATAAGTTATACAGTATATCTTCATTTCATAAAGAGGGAACTATTGTTGAAGTTGTTAGAATAAAACATAAGTAAACTAAATTTTAAATTCTTAATAATTTGGAGCAATTATAATGTTCACATATACAGTAAATACTGGAATATAAAGAAACGGGAATAAACTACATAGTTTACAATTAATATTTGTCTCGATTTTTATTGATAAAAATTACTAGTAAAAAAAGAGGAATAAACTGCATTGTTTACATATACAGTATCAGTATGTGTATATAAAACATATCTAATGATCGCTCTGTATATTAATTTTATGTATAAAATCCAACTGTTCTGTTTTAAAATGCAATCTAGTATCCCAATCAACTTAAAGAATTTCTTTTGCCCATATGTTTCACTAAATATACATCTTTTCCCCATGTGCAACTTACTTAAATCATATGAATAAACAAAGTTTTAAATAAACAGTGAGAAATGTTTTTACCAGTCGATTAGTCCTAATTGTAACTATCTATAATATATTAATAACTAAAACTCTACAAAGACGTTACATTGCTTGCAATTAACAAATCTATACAATAACAAAAACTTTATTCTAAAAAAAACATTATTTTTTATAGTAGAGATCTTCCCTAAAGCATAATCAAATTCACGCAACTAAAAGCATTAGACACGAGTTAGTATTTACATAGCACTAGAATAATTACCCGTGAATCCATCAAGAGTACCATTCATCACTCTACGTTCCCACACATTTGACAATAAAAATAATAAAAAAACACTACCACTCCTCGTCCTCATCCTCAACGAATATTTAGTTCATGCAGCCTCCCATTTTGATACGTCGCAATTGTTCCATTTGGAGAACCAGGAAAAAATTCTTCAGAACGACAAAGCAACAAGAGACCGGCGTAAATGCGGATGTTTATATGAAAAAAAATATGTATATAAACGATTCTTCTCCCAGCCTCCACACGTTTCTAACTTCGCCAACATATGCCACATGGTGTGGTCCCTGTGCACGCATATATCAGGTTCAGAAATGCTCTCTCTGGCTCACACACTCTTTATCTTTATGGGAATCGATCATAAATGAGAGAGGGATTTAAGCCTCTATTTCAAATATGAATATTTGACGGTCTGGGATTCGCAGTTAAATGTGTGAATATATGGTACTGTAGTAAAATGCATGAAAAATGCGAGAGGGCAAGCGAGAATTTAATTATCTCCCTGTAATTCGCAATTATGCAAGCGGGCTACATAATGCAATGTGTGTGTGCTTGTGCAATCAACTCCCTCCAAAATGAATATATACACTAAATATGAGCTTTTGTATTATATTATAAAAGTCAAACAAATACGACAAAAGGAAAAAAGGGAGAATGGGGAAAAGTTATTATGTTCACGCTGATTCAATACGACGTATGAGTATAATAAAACAATTCAAAACTTTTACCAAAGATTTTGCAAAGGCAGCAAAAACACAAAATTGCCACTGAAATTTTATGAAGCCGCCAAGTAATAGTAAAATTCGAAAGTTTTCCGCAATCTTACAGTATGTTATTTAAGCTATGAAATATTACACGCAATAAATGCGATGAAAATATAAAGCCTCATATTCAGAGCTGAATCTTGTAAGAAAAAATGTCCTGTGAATTTTTGAGTCATAAAATGTTTGTTACTGTATTTTGTCGCTTTCAAAACTTCGCTAATGTTAAGCACTTTTTTACAGAACCAATGGATTCAATATAATAATTATACTCAATTCTATGGATCAGAGTCAATGGAGCGTAATGTATTTTTAATGCCATTCGAAATACATAGTGCTATGTTTACTCTGCACTGATCGAATTAGTGGTATTGAGTAAAATTAAGTAAAATAATAGACTATGTTGTGACCGTTTCTTTATGTTATGACCATCTTTAACCAGTTTTTGCATGTTATATTGTGTTTCATTAGAGTTACAGAAGTTGCAGGATAGTATGGAATCCTTAGTATGAACTCAATATTTTCAAAGATTAATATTGAACTTTTAAAAGTTATTTCAAAGAGCTCATCTTTCATATAAAGATGACACTAAATCATTTTAAAAAGTGCATCAAATCATTTTAAAAAGTGCATCACTTTGATTTTATGAAATGTTTTTTTTTCTTCCTTTCCTTCCTTCCTAACTTTGTTAAAGTGCTCTTTTCAAAATGTACACAAAAATAATCCAGACTGACACAGAACGGAAAGAGTTACAAATAAATCAACGGTTCAGTGAATATGGCATATTTTTTTCTTCTTCGTGCGTATTATATAAAAATGTCATCTACAATGACCGTGTCAGATTAAATAGATGATGTGAGCGAAAACTATATCGTATACTGAACCTTCCAGCACCCAAAAAAAAAAAAAAGCTTCGTCAGTCAGTCTGAATACATATCACTCACTCCAAAAACTTGATATATTTATCAACTATGATACAAAATTTAGTCGAAAAAATGCATTAATAGTAAGAAAAATGACAACTGACGATTGTCATCAATTACTACGTAATTTAGAGTGACTCGCAAAAATGTTTTAAATGAAAAGCCGGCATTTGGGGAGTTGCAGCTCCACAGCCAAAACACATTAATTTAATACAAGTGCTTATACATTGAGAGCGTATGTGCAATAATGCAAATATAGTGTGTTATAATGTTGCATCATATATTACAACCCAACCAAGACTAATATAGACACCACACTTTATATGTAAGCGAATGAGCGTAAAAATTCAAATTTTATTCAAAGAGTGTATGACTCATTTCTCATCTTGCTTTTGGAGGCAAAATGTTGCAATGCCATCATTTGGGAGGGTTCCCGTCTCTCCCTTTGGTGAAATGAATTAAATGTACCCTCATAAAAGAAGTGTAACTTACACATGTACATATAGGGTGATTTTATAACTTGGAACTATTTATTTACAGTGCCAATAAAGAAACGAGAGTAAATCTTATCAGTTGCAAGTGTTCCAATTTAGAAAATCACCCGCTATAAGAAATTGGAAACAAAAAAATGATATAAACTATTGACTGCGTAATTTCATAGGCGTGTCACGTTCATACTCTTAGGATTATCTAACTTTTCTCTATTCCAACAATACCGTTGCAAGACCTACAGAGAAAAAGTAAATTGCATTCACTTATCTCAAAAGCTGATCATGGATTATTCAAGAAAGCAAATACGAGACATGCAACCGGAAATAAGCTATCATGGCGGGTTATGTTGAGGCAAAAAGAATTGTATTAATAAATATATTATGATTATGATAGCAATGGCCTAAAGAAACTTGAAAGATGAAGAAGGAATTGTGGGTGGGATAGGAAAACGTTAGGGAACCGGGATGGGGGAAAGAAGAAAGGCTATGTGTTTGTTTAAATGTGGTGAGTTACATGTGGCAGACAGCCAAAGTAATTTGCCTGACTTTGTAAATACTAAATAGCTGCATTTTATTCTTAATAGACTTTTCAGACATGGAGAAAAAAAAATTACAGTAATCTTCTTATTTTGAAATTCTTTTTATAAGTTATTTGAAAGTATAATAAAAATTTTTATGTGTCGTTTCCTTTTATAAGTGACACTAACAAATAAGTTCAAAGAATCGGTTTATCATTTAATTAGAGTGAACGCCATAATACTGAATGTCATAATCGTAATAGTGTTTGCAGAAAGTATTAAACTTTCAATTTGTCCAAGCAATAAAAGAGGAGGATAAAGTAGAAAAAAATTAATTTAAAACAACTTAATCATAATAAAGATAAAACACGATTTAACATATGCCCTTCTTATGAAAATAAATTAAAAAAATATTTCTAAAAAAAGTTTTGTGGGACATTTTATGCCAAAATCAGCAATCAAAAACCGATGTCAAGACCAATTGACCATTCTTAACCACTGAACTAAAGATTATCAATAGAAAAAAATCGAAAGTTTTACAATATAAGAGAAATGCCTGTAAAATAATAGTAAAACAGGCGCCAATTTAATTATGTAGACAAACAATTTGACATTTTTAAACCCAAAACCCCATCTTAGTCTATAAAATATAAATATTCATTCAGTTCTCCAGAATTCATAATATTATACCAAGAAATCCAACATCTCTGCATGTTTCGTACAAGACTTTTTTAAAAGCACAAACCCATACGAGTTTACCAAGTAAAGGGACAAAATAATGCAAATTCATTTAAATGTTTGTTGAGTCCAATTTCCATAACAAGAATGACTCGGGTGAATTTGAAATTTATTAAATTTTCTTGGCAAAAAGAAATTAGAATTTCAATGAATAAAAAATACCTTAGTGACATGTTTACATTCGTCTTGCACCATAAATCTCCTTGGTGAGTATGGGTGACATTAACATATTGCGGTGCCATCAAGCGTAAAGCGGTGCAACAAACAAACAAACAAGCCCATCTTTTACTTTATTTTTTATGGAATAAGGAGGAATAGGGAGAGAAAAGAGTTTAAAAATGCAAAGAGCTCTTAATTGACTTTTTGGGACGAGAAGAGTTAAAAACATTATTTTTTTCCTGGAAAAACTTAATAAACCCATATGGTAAATTTTTCTCCAGTTTGTTCATAATAAAATATGTTTTACAAATGTGATGACAGTCAACAATTCATTTCCAGGCTAGTTATTTATTCATTGTACACGGAGTTGAGGATTATCAATCATCCCAAAAAATTCCAGACTCTTGTTGTCAAGTTCGTTGCTTTACATACTTGCAAGCATTTTCTATATAGTCTACTGCTCTCTCTCATATCAAAATATGTACCGTCACCTTTGCTCCACATTTTAATCTTGTTTGTCAAAATTGATATTCAGTTCATGAAAATGCATTTAATAAGTTAACAACTCTTGCTTCCTAGCCATTAACCTACATTCTCTCTCACCCACACTTCAAATGTACACAATTTTGTTGATAGTTTTTTAACGTTTAAAGTTATTATAAGCACATTAATATGTCAATCAACCTCAAATGATTAAAATTTATAACAAAGATAGCTTTTATAAATAATCGAGAAGATCAAAGCACTAAATGGCCATCAATTTGTAGGCAGAGATTGGGAAACTAATTGCTTGATAAATAATAATCATAATAAAATGCTTGAAGTTATTTTTTATGGCTTTTCACGCTGCTAATAACTGATTTATAAATCATAAAAATTTGCTCAACTGATTTCAATTTTGTTGACGTATTTTTAAATAATTTTGCACTTTTAGAAATATTGGTAATTTTGCACGTTTAGAAATAAATTTGCACTTTTAGAAATAATTTAGCACATTTAAAAATAATTCTGTACATTTAAAAACAATTTTTTTAAACAAATTATGTATTTTTCTACATTTTAAAATAAAGTGACACACTTAGAAATAATGTTGAAAATAATTTCAAATAATTATGTGCATTTTGTAAACAATTTTGTGCATTTAAAAATAACACTTCTAAAACATTTTAAACATTTTTTAAAATTTTTAATATTTTTACATCACTTTCTGAACTATCAATAATATTTTTATCAAGTTCTTAAACAATACCATAACTTTTATTATGTACCCTTTGAACTCTTTCATGTGCAACCGAGGTTCAATTTTGAAAATTACTTCTGAATACATTAAATTAAACCTATTTTATTCCCCCAGTTAAGTAGGAAAACTGTCTACAAAATATTATTTCCTTTTTGCAGTGTAGATAATAATCAACAGCACAACAATTTTCAGTCAATATAAAAGTTATAAACACGTCTTTAAAATTTATCAGTTATTATTCTGCTGGGTATTGAAAAGCATGACCACAATAACTTAAGCAGCTTACAAAGTTACAATACAGATAAGAAATATTTCAACGTTAAAAGCCTAAAATTATCATAAAATAATGTTTTTATTTTCTTTTTAAATCGATTTCCATCTGATAAAAAAATAAATCAGAAAGCTTGTTCAATTTTCCTATCTTCGAAAATGGAAAATATTTCTATTAGAATTGCTATAGTAGAAAGTGTAAGAAAAAACGCCCTAAAAAGCAGCAATAACGCCGTAAGTTCGTCGTAAATGCGTTTTGCTTCACTAGTTCCATCACGTAATCCCCCAACAAACAAAAAGAAACAATAATATTGGGAAATAAAAAAATTTGCCACCAAACCCTAATAAAAAGTGCTTAAATAAAATGTAACCCGATTTAAAATTACACTCAACACTTTAACATTAATAAAGTAATGACAACATTTATTTTTATTTTCGAGGGAATTTCTTCAACAGCATTTTTACATTTATTATAATCAAAATAGCTTTCAGCTAAATTATCAGCATTTTCTAATATAAAAACTTATGATTTTTTAAATTGAAAATCGCAGGCTTAATGAGAACGGAGAAAAAAACCACCAAGAATTATTCATGCAATTCAAAGATGTCTTAGCATTAATTTGTATTGACTTTGTTTTATTGCTTAAAAAAAAAAAAGCACAAGAAAATACGTCACGTTTTCATCGATTATTTTAACATTCCTTTGCACGCGTTAAAAAATCGATAAATCGATACTAATGCAGTTAAAACGTGCCCATAACTTACTTTATAAAGAAACCCCCGGAAAACATTTTTATCCCTTACAATTTTTTATCTATATTCCACTTCTTTATTTTTTATTTCTGAAAAAAATGGGGAAAAGACATGGGGGACAGAGAAAGCGAGCCACGAAATTGAAATTGTTATTTGTGCAGCACGGCATATGCCAATTTTAGTGAAGAGCAGTGAAATCTTTTTTCCATATATATTCAGCCCTTTTGGATCTAAAAAAAATATTTTACTTTGAAAGAAAAAAAAGTATGGTTTGAAAAATGTACTTTATAAGTGAAATCGGCAGCATTACTTTGTGTAGACAATGCCATATAAGTTGTAGCAAATACAACACAAAAAAAATGCAATTTTTAAAGGGGGGTTTCTTTTGGAGAAAGGAAAAGAAGAGTGGAAAAAATGCAGAAAATCCAAAGCTGTCATTTTTAGGTTTTTATTTGAATTTCGCACACAAACAGTCAAACGAGGCCATTTGGTGTGTTTCAGATAGTATTTATCTTCCTTCATGACTAGCATAACAAATGCAATTGTATGGATTTTTGTGTCAAATTCATTTCACCAAATAACATTTCGCTTTCAGATATAACTCAAACAAACAAAATAGATATTTTAATGATGTTCTGTCCATATATTAGACACGAAAATGTTTCTACAGTATTAAAAAACCAGAAGTGAGTGAAAGAACTTAAGAAGCATTGTAGGAACCAAAACAAAAAATAAAACCAATAATGCCACACACAACCATATACAAAATCACCCTTTTAAAACCCCTGTAAGCAAACAGAAAATACCCAGCAATAGAAATTCCAAAGATTATTGTGAAATGTTTTTCAATTGAATTTAAAGCCTAAGTTAGATTTAAAGTTAAACTTCTGGTATTTACTTTTAAAAATTAGTTTCAGTTATGCATAACTTAGAAGCAAGTTTAAACACAATCGTAATGACGTTGACACCAATTTTTTCTAAAAAGTTCCGCTACAAAATAACTGTCTTCAAAAATAAATCAGACAATATTACTCAATAATGTTGTCTGTTGTTAAAGTAACCAAAGTAATATTTGAAAACCGTTTTAATTTACTAAATGTACAAGCAACTCCCACCACGTACTTTAGTTCAAGTTCTCTCTATCTACTTACATCATTTATTAAAATAATAATAATAATGTTAAAATAGTAACTGCCATAAAATATTACTAGCGCATTAACCTTATTTTTACACGTCATAAAGCAGATAATTTAACGTCACTTTATTACTATGCTTAAAGTTTCCGGACTGCAATATTTTATCCGTCTTGGAGGAGAAATGTTATTAAACAAAACAAACCCATAACAAATTGACTAAAATGATACGTAATATTAATTATCCGATGCTATTTTATATAGCTTGCATTCCTACATTATGCACTTAATAGCAATTATTCTGGTTTAGTAACATTTAATAACAGCTAATCGTTTCGCCAGAATAAACCAGAATTTTTGTTATTGTTAAACAGTGTTTATATTTTCTTAACAAACATAAACATTGACAGCCTCTTGAATATGTTTGGCTTAAGTGTCTCAAGTGTAAAAACGGTGCCTACAATACACAATATGTCGCCACGAGCTGGAACGTCATATACTGTACCGGGTGATTTTTTACATAGAAACACTATTTTTAATGACAAGAAAAAAAACGGGAAAATTCACTAGTAGATCAAATAAAATTTTATCTCGTTTATTTATTGACACTTTAAAAACCGTGTTCCCATTTAGAAAACCACACGATATAAGCAGTACCACTTAAACCGTTTTGTTTTCCCAAAAGATAGATAAATTAATTCTGTTTATTTTGAGGTTATTGCCTATTAAGAGTTTAGGACATTGAATTGCTTAAAGTGAGTCATTAATAATCAGTGCTTACGTTTTCGCATGCCAACTTGGTGTTGTGGGGAGTGACTGGTAATTGTTTAACACTTCCACGGCCAAGGGCTTCCCGTTTCCTTTGGGCGCTGAACAACCGTAATTCTTTCTTCTCCTCCTCGCCAAGACCATTGCAATAGCGCACTTCACTGTCGTGCGGAGGCAACTGTTGGAGCAGCTGTTTAATTCGGTACTTTTCACCCATACTGTTGACATAGGGAATCTTGTCCTCTGCTATACCAGAAAAATACAAATGGACCTGCAATAAAAGATCATGAATTAAAATTAATTAACGTCACCCATAATAAAAATCTCAAGTGACTCATCGATTAAAGATCAATGTCAATATTTGAAAAGTGTATGCGATTGCTCCTATAAAAATCGAGTGTCAAAGCTTATGGTACAAATTAAACCAGCACCACAGCAACAGTAATTTACAAAGAGCGAATTTTGAGAGAATTATTGAAGGGGGAAAAAGAGTACTAAAGCATTAAAAGTGACCAAGTTATAGAGCTCGACATAAAGCATTTAAAATGCGCTTTAGAAATGGAAGATCATTTCACGTCATAGACTTAATGGTCGCCTAAAAGTTGGTTACAAGTGTAATTCAAACTTCTCCATTATCCCTGTCCAAAACTTTAAAAGTACTCTACAAACTTTGGTGCTCTGATCCTCACTGGATATGATTCATCCACAATTTTAATAGATTTACCAATATTGAATAGTAACAATCTGGACAAACTTGACTAAATCGATCAGTACCCACAAAAAAAATATAAAAGAAAACTAACCATCTATAACAACAAAAAATGAGGTAAAATAAACTTGGCAAAAATAAAAAGTGGTTGTACTGGTGTATTTTAAAATGCAATTCATCTATTTCTTTATGTTACAGATACAGTACAATATTCATTTTAAACGAACTCAACGACGCAAAACAGTTTGGTAGTCCCTAACATATTTTAATAAAATATAAAAATAGTTTCCTAAACGCAAAATAACAGTAGATATATTAAATGAGATACACATACACACAAAAAAACCATAAACTTGTTGAAAAACGTAAAGGGACATGCCTAATCCCTTAATATAGCAAGTTTAACAGGCTCAATAACAACGTGGTAAACATTTAAGAAATTTGATTTCCTTAGTCATCAACTGCAAAACACAAGACGATAAAACCTAACAGCACGCGATGACTAGACTAGACCATCTGAAAAAACAATAGAAAGAGTCTTAAAGAAAAAAAGAAGAAAGATATACAAGTAGAAAATAACATGGTGTTCAAAAACAAAACAAAAAATAAATAGGATGAAGTGATGAAGAGAGATAGAAAGGGAAATGGGGTTATCCTATCAGTAAAAGATGCCTTCCACTTAGTATACGATTTATACGTAATTCGAAAGGATTAATTATTTTGGCTCTTCCCTACTCCACTTGTCACGAGTGATGGATGGCAGTGTCAAAACGTAGATTGCTGAAAAACGAAGATAAAATAGATCTATGGCAGTGGAAAATGCCAACATTACCATAAAACCGATATCTATAGAGTTTAGAGAATAGGCCAACACACACATGCATCACCGCTGGCACCACATCCGTGGATTTTTCGACCACCCTACGTGGCTTACAGCAAAATGCGCCATCAGCAACGTGATGAGAATAACTGCGCCAAAATGATTAGTAAAAGTAATACAATACGTTGCAAAAACGTGAAAGTTAATGCAATTGATTAATCAGAAACACGCCGACTAATGGAGAATGTCAACTAAACGACAGAATAATGCAGACTGTGCTATGTCAATTAATGGCATTATTATTTTGTCTAAATGTTTTTTATTTTAGGTCAACACAACTAAATTAGCAATAACCAGCGTAATTGTAAAGCATCTTTACAACAACCAATAATACAAATACAATTAAGTTAACAAATAAAAACAAAAAATCGTACAATTTTGTAACCCAATATTACACTATGACAAAATTATGAAATAAAATTGAAATTAAGTTCTAAAAAATACGAAATGTCAAACAGAAGCGCCTTAAACTTTTTTTTAATAAATTTCCTCGAGTATTAAAAAAGTTAAATTTTAAATAATAAAAAATTCCTTAAGGTTTCCCTAAAAGTTCTTCATCTTCTTCCAAGTTCTAAACTAAAACGTATTAATATGGGAATGGTGTACTTAAGACTCATAAGTAATACGTTTAAAATGCCTCAACATAGATAAAGATATTGCAATCACCGTAAAGTCCACTTTGTTTTAAGAATTTGTGCCTGATGTGATCAAACACTTGCCAGCTCCGAGTTGATGACCGTATAAATCCAAAGGATATAAGCCACGTTTATAGAGGAGGCGGCGATCGCATGAGATGCCAATCACGAATTCCATTGATCATTCTTAAGTTAAAAAAAAAAGATGTCAAAACTCCTTTGCAAAGCCTCCCAGAGCCCAAAACTCTGATGAACAGGAAACGGAAAAACCACACATTTTAAATCAGCTTAAAGCTTCCAGTAGTAGGTAAGAGGAAACGATAGAATCAGCCAAAGAAGCCCAAAATGATGGCTTTGGATCAGCCGCAGAAAAACTTTTTTTCTCCAACAAATAAATCGTTTTCCGTAGCTTTAACTTTTAACAATGACTAAAACAGATGAACCTACAGTATCTGCATGCGTACAGATTTCCAAAAAGAGATGCGATGGGGGTTTGAGCATCCTTTAAATCCTCAGGATTAAATCTCGAGTGCTTAAGAGGGATATAGAAACGTTATTTCTCCCACCTTTCTAAACACTCCCCCACCCACCTCTCTTTTTAGCAAAGTGGGTGAGAAGGGGGAATGAGTTTAAAAACGCAGATGAAGAGTGATATAAATATCAAATACGGTTAGAAAGAGCTTTTTCTTCTTGTCATGCATGATGAAGCAAATGCAAAATTAAAAGCCCTTCGAATATTTAAACAGCATGGTCATATAACCGTCAACACCACACACTTCTCACTAATGGTAGTTAACCTTATCATACATTACATCTTTTATATGCTGATATAAATCTACTCTAATCCAGCTTTATGTTGCGAGAAGTTGATACACACATAGGTTTTTACCTAACACACTTTACAGTTGATACAGTAGCGTATGTGGCATCAACAAACCAAAATTTATGACTAAGCGATGAACCATATGTTTCACAATCACCCACCGTGAACTACCGGTAATTAAACTTTTATAAAACAAAATCAGTGCTATTTCATCACTATTTAGCTGTAATCCATGCCAATTTATCTGTCATCAAAGTACATTTTTTTGTGAAAAATTTACGATTTTTTTGCTATAATTTTTAATACTCTTTCACGGTACTTTATTATTTCTAAAATTAAAATTTATAGCCTAAAATTTTCAACGGGTTAACAAAATGAATAAATACAGTACTGTACATTCAACAGTAAAATGAATATACCGAATAATTTTATTTAAGAATTCATACCGGTGTTACAATAAATGCCTCTTTTAAACCCTAAAAAGTGTCAAAATAAGATTTAGCATAAAGGAAATGGGAATCAGGAAGTTCGAATTAAGTGCTAAACATAAAAAAAAGTATAAGAAGCTCATAGAAAAGAGAAAGAAAAAAGAGGAATCCTTCTTAAAGTTATTCCAACTCATCTTGGATATGGAGATGTCACTTTTTTTTTTAAGATTTGGGGCAAAATTTCATAAAGACTCCGTTATTGTAGAGTGTATACATTTCCATATAGTATGTACATAGATGGATAGAGTTGTTCTTCTTAGTGATATATTGCCGGGATTAAATTAAGATGGTTATGATCGTAGCATACGCTACCAAACGACTATACATTTATTACCTGAGAACACAGCTGGATATTTACCAGGCTTAGTTTTTATGAGTTTGGCAACAAGGGAAAAAGAATTTTAACACTTTCAGTTGATATTGTTGAACGTCATAAGAAACACACACACAAATATCTCACCCCTTCCAACAAAAGCCGCCCATTTCTTTCATAATAATAATAACAAACACACTTGCATTCAATAAATACCCAGTTGCAAACGGTAAAGAATAAATATCTAAGAGCTTCTGTATAAACACACACCCGAGAAAAGATCCAACTTAAGAAATAAAGTCTGGAGACTGGGAGAATCTGTTTTCTACGACATAATTGAAATCGATAACAAAATAAAGCGAGAAAAAAGACCTAATAAATAATGCTCCTAACAAACTAAGCAAAAAAATAAATCCACGAAGAATCTTCCAAGAAAAATAAAGCAAAGTTAATGAGAAATGATCAACGCTTCTCATATCAAACAAGAAAAAAAATTCCCACACAAAAAAGTATCGAGGATAAACTTAATAATAAAAAATTCGTTTATGCAAGTAACAAGTCAATCAAATTGTTTATCCCCATCCCCCACACACAGTGGCTTTTTATAATAAAAGAAGAGGAATATGACACAAATCAAATTGGATTCATACTGTGGAATAGCGATTATCAACGTTGGAGTCGCGAGTAATGAATAAAAAAATTTCAACTACCGGTACTTAAATAATAAAAAAACTGTACAAAAATACAAAAAACATTTACGCAAAAGTAAAAATAAATTAAAAACATAATGAAATTTTTTTGCAATTTTATTTTCTGATTTTAAATTTTGAGAATTTAAAAAATGAGCAAAGAGAATCGTCAACCACCCATATACAGTAAAAGCATAAAAAATTCATTCAAAATCAATAAATAAAAAGAATTTTTCTCTGCACAAACAATAATATTTTTCCTAATATTATTACATCACATGTGACGTATCTATTGGTGCTTAAAACTAAATCTATTAGTGCATTCTATGTAGCGTGATGGACTTTTTGTGTTTTGATGATGAATGAATGTGTTTCATTCGTCTGGTCATTTCATGGTTGAAGGACCACACACACACACATATAATACCCCCACGGAAGCTAGCATTCTCAATAATAATATACACACATGTGTATCCTCCGACATTTTCTACAAGAAAAGATACAGAAATTGGTGAGGGGTAAAAAGCAGAGGGTCTCTCAATACACTTTTATCATTGCTATTCATTCGTTGTGATATTCCAATTTTGCTAACATCAAGACCTACACCTCCCTTGGTAAATATATTCATTGAATTCCACATCTCAAAGGGGAGAAATGGGGGGAAACTCCTGTCAGATTAAACACTGAAGCATCAAGATGTTGCTCTTGATAAACTTGTTTCTTAAAATCCGATACATGTTACATTGTGTACAGTAATGCTGGTAGCTAAGAAACGTAAGATCAGCATCACAATATTTTGGTTTATTTTAAACAAAAAAAATATACTGTATTATCCTTACATCATAGGAATTACTTCCTTATTTTCAATTTTTAAACCAAAATTCGTGCAAGTAACTTAATACGTTACAAAACTTACATTACATGATGTACTATAACAAATGAAAATTTGATTTGTTTCCAAGATAAATACCAAAATAACCATTTTTTTTAATAGAAGTTTAAAATTCAGTAGGAATATTCGTTTATTAGTTTTTTTCTTGTAAATTACAGTGGCACAGAACTGCTGCATTTCAATATGGCAGACCTACTGACTTCACTGGAAAAATTCCAAATCGATTATAAATTTTTCTTTTCTTTTTTTAAATAAATGTATTGTCTGCAGTTATATCGATCGATTGCAAGAAAGCAAGTACAAGTACTTTTTCAATGTTTCATAGCATATATGGCCGAATGTCACCAACTATATAAATCACATTGGGACTATGTTACCACGGCCAACACAATAGCCACAGTTGCCTTTTTCAGTAAAAAAAAAAAGTCTTTCACCACAACCAGAGCAACTTGTATATTGTCATTCGGTATTTCGGTATATATAGTATATCCATATTGGGATGAATAGAAAAAGTATTACAAGAAAAAAAAAACTGTAGAATGAAATAATATTGATTCTCTCCCATTTCATTTTAAACTGTGGATATTTCTCACAAACTCCCCCTTTTCAATACCTTAACTTAAAATAATGCACCGGAAACAGTGGGTAGAAAATATACCGAATATATATGTATTATTTTATTCATAAGAAAAACGCGGTACTCCCTTACTCTCTTTTTTATTTTAAATTGAATACGTTCTTTTATATTATTCCATCCATAACAAAAACAAAATGTATCGATCGAATTATCAAATTATTACATAGAAGTTTGACAATATAAAACAACGTTACATATAAATTAAACGGTTTTCAATTCATTTACCATAAATAATTACCCTTGGAGCATTCTAGTTTAGTAAATTGGTATTGGCAGATTCGCCATTTCTAATTTACTGGCACATTTTTGTTGTTTTCTATTGAAACGTCGTCCAAAATTGCACGTAAAAGTATTTCATTTCAGTGGTCAAAAAACTTTCAGTAAACTCAGCAAGTTCATTAAGAAACTAAAGCTAACTTTCAGTACCAGTACGTATTGAAGTACGTAATTCAATTTTGAAGAGGAATGATCGGTGATGGGGTGGGAAGAAAAAAGTATAGTAGTTTAAAGGTATTTTTGTTTAAAATCCCCCCAAGTAAAAGTACTAAAAGCTAACTCAATTCACATTTAGAAAGCTATTTCATAGCTTTTCCCCCACCCCCAGCATCTTGTTCTTTAAATAAAGGATTCAAACATCTCTCTCCGTCTCCATGCCAGAATATAAATACAATTGGATCGGAGAAAAATCCATAGGAGTAAGGAGTGAAAGGGATGAAAAATTGGGTGACCCTTACTCCACTCTTGTAAGCAGAACGTAATCTCGATCTTCACAGACGAATGGGCTGCAAATGGCTGCTCTTTCTCCCCTCACGACAATGCGAAGAGACCTGTATCAAAATGTCCATCATAAAATACCCTGTAGGCGATCCATCGTTATAGTGGTGTTTGGGTATGTGTAAGAATGGAATGTGTAAGAAAATAAAGGGGCAGTGCCTGACCTAATGCGCTGTTGTTTTTGTTGTGGCTCAGCTAAAGTCACAATCGCAAATCGGTTGTTTCATCCAGAGCTCCACACCCCTATCCTCCCCTCAACATTCTCAAAAAGTTGGCAACCGTATCTTTAGAAAAAGTCGTGCTCAACATACTTATGAGTAAAAGATCTTTAAAGGATATCTCAAATGAAATCCTAATGGCAAACGCGTATATAAGCCGTTGGGGGTTCTGCTATCGAGATACGACTTGAAAATCTACACACATATAACTGCAACAACAAAAAGAAAAGAAAAATACAATCTCGGGAAAAGAAAATAAAAAAGCTGGGTAACAATAGGCACGTTGTGCTGACGTGAGTGTAGTGTAGAAGTGAAATGGCATTATCCCGTCTCGGATATGGACATCAAACGCGATGCATTTACTGATAATGAATAAGAAATGGCTGTATAAAACATAATGGCTGCAGAAAACGACTGCATTATCCATTTTCTTATAGTGGCCATTTAAAATCAGGAAATCTGTTTCCTCGAATGTCTTTGCAATTTAGTTTCAAAACTAAGTGTCTATATACCATCATATATTGTCTGCTTCAACAATGGCAATGGCCTTTTACTGTCACTTTAACTATAAGTGCCACAAATTACTATATTATCTTACCAATTACCTTGTAAATATGACCAATAACGAGTCCCATGAGCACTTTACGTATTAAACCACTCGTTATACAAATTCCACCAACAAGCACTGCACTTCATTCATGATTCATCAATCATTAAACTTTCACTAGACTTGTCGCTAAAAGTAGTGCCATATTTTAACAGCAAAAGGTCCTTAGTGAATTTAAAAAAAAACAACTCAAACGCTAACTTTTTGTTAAAAAACATTAAATTTTGATTTTAGGACATGAAGACTAACTTTCAGTAATCACTAGTCAGTTTAGTTATTTGATTTGGTGTTATTATCTGCTTTATTTTTTAAATTACATTTTACAATGGAAGCAATTAACATTATATCAGTAGACAATTAATGTAAGTCTTAATTTAAAACTAACTTCACTGTATAATATTCATCCACACTTTGCAATCAATCTTCATTACATAACTTAAGTTATCTTTTTATTGGAATTGCATCATTTTGCATTTGTATGCAGTTCCTGTCAATGAGCATTTAGTCAATTTAGCAAACAGTTGACAAAAAACCCTTCACTAAGATATAATCAGACATTATACAAAGTGATCAAAAAATGTTTTTATAAATACAGTTAAAGTTGAAATAAAAAAAACGGGAATAAATCGCATGGTTTCCAATCTATATTTGTCTCGTTTCTTTATTGGCAAAATGACCAATTATAAGCAGAGAATACTTTTCAATGCATACAATAGATATTTGTCTCGTTAATTTATTGCCAGTAAGTACAGTTCCGGTATACAGTATATGAACACATCTTATTATCACCTTGTACTTTACATTCATCTATGCGTATATACCGGTATGTTATTTCTAAATTCTTATGTGAAAATTTTTCCTTAGTCACTCAACTTCCACTGAATAATAATGCAAATAATAAAAAAAGAAAAATTACTTTGCATTTTATCACTTAATAAGAAAGTGTATAAGCTAATCAAAATGCACAGCCGAATTGCGGAGTGTGCTAACGGAACTTCAATCTTTTCTCAGAAGCACTGACGCAAAAATAACCGGAAATGAGATGAAAGCTTGTAGCAAAACTATGATGAAGTTGCTGCGACTTCAACATTCCCACTGACATACATAGTGGAGTATATAAGTCGCTGCCAAAATATTTCATATTCTGTATTCATTCTTCAACTGCTGTATGTACTGTATAGCCCCAAAAGATAAAAATGGGAATAGTGTACTGTGAAAAGGAAACAGTCGGTTCGTTGCATTTTGTCGTCATATAAACATACATCCATTTTTTTATCAAAAGAAAAATGAATGCTGGAAGAAATAGAAAAAACTACTGTACTGTAGTCTGTATATACTGTATTCACATACACTTTTCTATTCCAACAACAGATACCGACTCAGACGAAGAAAATATTACAAACAACGACGTATACAAGATTTTATCAGTTCGTATAACGGAAACGCAATTGCGATGGCAGTAACGTCAAAGTGAAACCACGTGAACGCCCGCAAAGGCTTAAACTTAAAGCGTAGCATCCACGAAAACATATAGGACGTCACTAGATGACTTTTTTCCTATATAAAAAACCCCCTTTATAACGGCGCTATATATTATAACATCAACTTTAATTTCAGATCGATATACAATTTTCGTTAACTGGTAACTGGTCGTAAAGCTGATTGACCAATTGTTCAAATTGAATCAAATTACACGCCAAGGTGGCTTGCACTTAATCCATCTTTACGAAATGACCAAAATAACTTAAGAGACCGATTGCAATCAATTTGTACCCAAGAAAACCAAAAAAAAAGATTAAAAGACCGATTGCAAATAACCGCAGTAATTAGCTGCACAAGCCATGAAAATAAAAAAACTGATTAACTTGCGTCATTACCACATGATTTCTATTTTTTTCTCTTTCTTTTTTTTTTGTTTTCTGTTTTCGAGAAACATTCATTATAATCACAAAGCGTATTTTTTCCATAAGTGTGTATCTTATTTTTTCCCCATTTAAAAAATAAATAAATTAGATGGCAGTTTTAATTACCAGGACTCATTTTGATACGCGTTCATGAACAAAACTGCATTATGTTACATTACAAATTAGGCACATCACATTACAGTTTCATTATGAGGAATTGTTCCTAATTAAAAAAGGGCCTATACGGTTTACTTAATGTATAAAAGTATAGCTATAAAAGTACATACATAAAGATTGCTTTAGAATTAAAAAGAAAAGGCTTTATATCTCTCAAGTTTTTTTTATCTGTTTTGCTGAGAATATAATTATCAAAAAAGAGAGAGGAAAGAGAGAAAGGATGGGGAGTTTGATATAAAAAATCTCAAGTTTGTATTTTTATTTTTAAATAAAAGATGGCGACTGAATTTATCGCGTCAGTCGATCTGCGTGTAATTGTGCATAGCCCAGTGCTAATGAATGTAACGCTAATATTTCACCTAAATGTTAGACATCTGAAGCTGCACGTCGAAATTACAGTCAACTTATATATTCATAAGATAAAAAAACGAGAGACTATTTCTTTCTTTTTTTTTCTATGTATAAATAGAAAAGTTACGAGGGTGGAAAGGTTATGGCACACGCGATTCAATGAAAACTTTTTTAAATGAGGGAAAAAGAATGTGAAAAACGCTAATGTTATTTGGGGCACAATGCAAGTGAAAATGTTGATCAGCCAATGTTGAACGAGAGATGAAGAATATAGAAAGATGAATGCCATTCCAGAATCCAGTGGAAAAGCAGAAGAGGAAAAAAAAAGGTGATGGAAAGTTAAAACGATAAAATGAAACGAAGCTTTTTCTTCAGCACCAACGCACAAAATTGCTTTAATGGATTGAATACACATTGCGTTTTGGGTGCTAACATTTTTCGCCAGACGACGAAATTGTCTAAGCGAAAAAAATGTGCGTCGGTGTGTATATAGAAACCCGACTGATTACACACTTATTAACTTCCCCACTGTATTCAATCAGAAACTTATTATTTTGGTGTGCGTGTGGGTCTATTTACTAAAAAACATAGAAACTTCATCGTGAAATGAATGCAAGAGTTTCATACGAACACTGCAATGTCAGCCACAAATTACAATTAAAAACCCAAATAAATTCTTTAAAAGTTTCGACAAGTAATTTTTACTATTAGCTTTCATTTCTCAGTTTGAATCAACAACAAAAAAAGTTTTTAACAGTAAATCCAATGCAATGAAGCCTTAATAATACGAGCTCCATTGAGTTTTCAGTTATCTCAGCCATTTTCTCATAAAAAATTTTTTTTAAAAAAAAAATATTTTAATTGAAGTACAGTAATTAACAAAAGCAGTAAAAAATCAATAGTTAATTTTAAAAGTTTTGAATAGATGATGTTCTGATTATAATAAAAATTTATAAAAGTAGATTTATTGTTACAAAATGTATTAAAATATTTATAAGACTTCATTAATATGTTTCATTAATTTCATAATTATTTCGGGTAATTCGAGATTTTTTGATAATCCAAAAAGGTGCCGGTCTCCCTTTCAGATTGTGCAGATTCCACTTCACTTTAACAGTTGCCCTATTCTATTCTAATATTCACTGTATTTTCAGTTTCACTAAAATTCTGCGCTTTGGACCGACACTGCCTGCGCGTAAAACACCTCAAAGGTACATTTACACCACCGCAACATTAGTGCCATTTTATTAGCGAAAATAACTCGTTCCCTTAATTAAAACCAAAATGGTTTACACATGAAAATCTTTTATTTGTAATCCACCCTTGCTCAAACGTTATTAACAGCCATTCAGCACACAACTTCACACGCACAATTACCGCTAAACGCTTCTAACTACCCAGAAACCACAATTTTAGCTACAACTATAATTAATATAACAGCTAATTTATCAGAAATATTAAAACGTCAAAACTCCACAACTATGCCGTAAATTCACACAAACATAACTTCTGAGTTACATTAAAATAACAATTTTAAAGCTCATAAGTCATAACGATTTGCACTGTTAATTACTATACTTTTAAAAAAAAGATACACTTTACAGATACTGTACTGTAATAATAATTCATTGCCAGTAAAACTGGTTCGTTAATTTTTATAGCTACTAGTAAATTTGTTTACATAATGGAAGTAATGGTTATAAGCAAATCAACATTCATAAAGATGATCATTTTATCACAACTTAAATGTTTCAGAAAGCGCAGCAGCTGCCATAAAATTCTCAGCAAAATTCTTCGTTTATTTATTCCGAGAAGCAATTATTATGCTTATTCTTAAACGTCCGTTGATTTTGTTTGAAAAATGCTGCGTAAACTTTTGCATTTCTCGACTCCGCCCCCACCCAACCCCCATAAATCAATAAAATAGAGCGCGTGCCGCCAGAAAGAGAACGAGACAAAGATGTAAACACAACATAAGACGCCAATCGAGTGACGTAAGATGAGTGGTTTTCGAAATTAGAACCCTTTTCATTTCCCCCTAAGTCACCAAAAAGAAAAAACCAGACAAATCGTTATTGGGACTTATGAGATTTAGTCTCGTTTCTTTAATGTTACTATTTTTCCCCTTAAAGACAGAAAACTGCCATTAGCCATTAGGACAAACATGGTTAGTTTCATTAATTCATGGACACTGTTAAGAATACTAACTTATAGTGTTCCAATTTAGAAAATCAACCTGTGTCGAGGGGGCAGACAAAACCCTCTTGCTCTCTATATTCCCGTACTTTCAGAAAACACATGACACTTGACTTTTTGATGAAGTTTTTACTGAAAATAATAGGGTATATTTCCCTAGCGCCTATTTGAATAACCCCTCCTTCTTGCCCTCCCATCCTCCCCCTCTTACACAACGACACCCATAGCGTCGATTAAAGTGGAAAGTTACACATAAACGCACAAATATGAAATAGCGTCGACACAAAATGTCAAAGCCAAAGTTGAAGAGTGCGAGCGAGAGAAATGTGAATAACAATGCAATAAAAGTTGTACAAACATTTAAGTTTTTGATATGTGTAATAAAAGTCATCGACACATATGCCAACTGTAATAAAAGTCCTTAACAAAGCGTGCACACCACAATTTTAAACAACAAAAAAATAAAAAAAAAACCACTATGCATATAAAAGTTAAACAATGCTTTTAACCGTAACTACGAGAATTTCCCCTTGTATTACGTAGGAAGAACCACACATATACGATGTTAACAGCGTTAAATAAACTTGCAATTGTGAATTTACGCCCACAATTCAATAAAAAAACACGACACCAAAATTAATTTAAAAAATACCAGATCCAATATAAAAAGCCTGGCACGTTCTCGCTTGCTATGCATTATAATGGATATTTGATCCAACAGCTCAATTATATGTTCCCTTCGTCGACCTTAAAACTGTTTTCAACATTCAAGCCGATTAATTTCTCCTTTTTTACAGTTACAATCACTAAGTTATTCCCACTGCATATAATGGCCTTCATTCCCCCTAATATAATAGTTTTTGCCAAGCTGAAATAGTAGCAATAAGCTTATGTTCGATTTAAGCCAATTAATTAAGTTATGCCGACTGCCTTTTTATTTTCCAATGAGTGTCGCCTCTATTGGCAGAAAAATAATTGCTTCAGATGAAACACTACATTTTTTTGAATTAATCATTTATCGGTTATAATGCCTTGATTAGTTCAAATGTGCAAAAAAATACATCTCTAAATGTGTAAACCAAACCAAAAACTTCATTAGTAAAGACATGCAATTTATATTAACAATATAAACTCATATGGACTCTCACTGGTAGAAAATATAAATAAAATACATTCAATGTTGAGTTAAACATTTTTAAAAAAATTAACCATTTGTAGAGAAGAAAAAAAAACCAGCAATATTACTTTAAAAAATTGACTAAAATTTAGAAAGAAATAAAAACCAAAGAAAAATAGACAAAATAAATAAAAGTTTTAAAATCATACTATTAATTAGCTTGAATAGTGATATACTGTACTTGTCTGTCATTTCAAACTTCAGATTCCATGAGAAGCAATGCATTTTCAATGTCATTCAAAATACATTACTTCTCATAGACTCTTAAGTTCGCAATAACTTGACCTGCAGTATAAATTGATTCTACCGTAAAAACCATTAATATTTTTAATCAGCCCTTGTTACAATTCTAATAATTGCATGCTTCAATTAATTTTTGCAATTATTTCTTACCTCTAATTTTGTTTTTGACTTGAATCATTAAGAAAATCGATTTAAATGAACAAACGTATAATTATGATGACTTCTGTAGCTACCCTATACCCAGTTACCCACAAATAAATAACAAAACATGATTATAATGTTCTCTCTACTTTTGCCTAAATAATAAGCTCATAAATCACGATAGTAAAAAATGCATTTGACATCATAAATAGCATGCGAAATTACCATAAGGACTTGAACAGATCAATGCAACACACGAGCGTTTCTCTACTGTATTACGTGTTTATATAAATATTGAAACAGCTTGCCATCCACTTATAATCTTATGTTTCTATTAATAAGTCGTTTATGCGCATGAAAATGTATGAAATGCTTAATAAGAATTTGAGGTAACCATTAATTACCCCCATTTCATTTACAAGTGGATGACAGGCAAACCTAAAATTATCAGAAAACTGATGTCATTTTTAATGCCTTCAGGTGCTTCCACTCCTTCACAAAATCTAAGAGTTAAGTACTTTGTAGCTCAGTTAAACTTCAAATTGCTCTTAATAAATAAGTGAGCAACATGCAGTAAGTAAGTAGATCTTTCTGACATCAAGTAAGAAGTCAAGTAGTCACGCAATGCGGACTGAACAATTAAAAGTAATTCGTGAAAAGTAATTTATCTAACACGAACTACAATTGCAATCACTCGATATAAAAGTAAAAAAGATGAAATTTCAACGTAGGTGTTCTAATTTCAAAGATTGTTGACTTAGCATAAATATAAACATAAAAGTTACCGGTTCTCAAACCACTTTTAAGAAATGAAATAGCGTGATTATTGCTTACATGCAAATTAAAGCTTTCCAATAACAATCTCAATTTTAACAAGTAAGATAGAAATGGGATATTTAGAAAAACACAGGGGGGAAAAATGCCATTTCTTAATTTTTAATTTCATAAAACTAAAAATCTGATATTTTGCAGATATGAAATACCGTACAAAGTTTAGCCTAATTGTCCATTATTTTAATAATGACATAGTGTACCTATCCAAAGATTATATTTTCTTTTAACTTTTAATAATCTTAAGGTTTCCTGTTCACATCAACTTGATTATGGTACCTTTATAAGTTAGAGAATAAATGCTGGTAACAAGAACACCGAATAAATTGCATAGCTTTCTCATATTTTATTGGCATACTGTAAGTTATCAATAAAGAAAAGGGAATAATTATCATAGCTTCCCATAAAAATTTGTCTCGTTTCTTTAATGACAAAAATTACCAGTAACATAATTGAAAATGCATTGCAATACATAGCTAATGTCAAAAACAATTTAGTAAAGTACAAAACTCAGCTAATTATTTCAATATACAGTATAATAACGGGATTCCACGGGAAAAGTTTTCAATGAGCTGCACCATAATATGTAATTTAATCTTACAGTAGAAAATCTTCGATCATCGCTAAAAATAAAATGAAAAAAATTGAAGAACCCCCACTTAAAACTCCGAGAGAAGAGATTAAATTTCACACAGATACACAAACTTTGACAGATCTCAAATGTCATTCATTCACTTTAGTCTGCTCATTCACGTTTTCTGGTATATTTACAGTGTGGCCTAATGGAAGAAACCGGTGTTGAAAATTTTGCCAAAATAACATACGGTTACATGCAACCGTAGATGTACTGTAGATATGCCCTGATTAACGCAGATAGCAAAACAGACAGTGAAGCAAATAATTCAATAACAAAACTAGTGCTTCCGGCTGATCAAATGAAACAAGCAAAATCCCCAACTCATCGGATATACCCAAACTCAATAAGATTCAAAACCCGCCCATTCAATTAACTGTACAGCAAATAAAAGTATAAACCTCATTCAGAAACTGAAGTGTGTTTAAAATTCGCCTCAGGTCTTCAAACCACACGACTTTTAATCAAAAAACAAAACATAAATAAATAAAATGTCGCAGTCATTCGTAAAAAATAAAAGAAAAAACTAGAGTCTTTACTGTTACAATGTACAGTATTAAACCTTTAGGCAATGCAACTGTTTTAAGATACAGTAAGATCATTGCGCGTCATAGGCTCTGTGGTTTCTTATAACTTGGCCCCAGGTTCAAGGATACCACATACAATGGTCTCATGCAAAACAAATACAGTCCTAGTTTTAAAGTTTTTATTTTATAACGTTTCCTACCGTTAGAATCCACGTATTGTACATTTAAAATACAATAACAGAAAAAGAATAAAATCACTGGTTGCCTGGGAAACATGAGCCAAAAAATACTTTCCATACAAATGCAACAAAAAATGTCAACAAAAGAAAAAGAAAAGCAGTTGTTTGAGTGTACAGTACTGTATATTTAAAAAGAGTCACGTGTCTTTACGATTCTGCCATTGCCATTGCCATCCCAGAAGCAGAGCAGTGAATGTGTAACAAAATATTCAATTTCCGACGTCTTATTCACTTCCATCAACCCCATTTAATTTCCACTTTATTTTCTCTCTCGTTTACGACCAACCCTTTTACCCATAGAGAACAGTGAAGATGACAAAAGAACCTTTCCCACTCAAAACCACCCCTTTCATCATCATCAGAGAAGTAGTACTGCTGCCATCATCAAAATGACCGTCTAAATGAGTTTAAATATGGCGCTAATGTAGTGTACACCCTTTTAATTACGCTACACAGTTTCCATTTTACCAATTTCGTATTTTCCGTTTATGTCATATAAAAAATAAAAATAGTTTTAATTAAGCTTAAAAAGATACCTCTTTCTCTACGCGTTTTATTCACTATTAAAATAGACGAGAGAGCGGGGGAAAGAGAGCAACGTTAAAAGCGGTTCACAAAATTAAATTAAAATGTCCAATATATCATCTTCATTAAATACAATATTGATAATTGATCTCATTAAAAATAAGCAAATTTCAGCAAAAATTAGTAGATAATTGACTAAGTTACATGTAATGCATCAACTCAGTGGTGCATTTAATTACTGTATACTGTAACATCAGCAATACAGATTTACACCTCTGTTAATGACTATTTTACACGTACTGTATTTAGTTTACTTGAACATTAATGTCTGATCGACCAACCAACCATCCGAATAGCATTAGTAACAACAAATCAGAAGAGCAACACCAAAAAATAATAGCAATAATTAATCGTCTAAATATAATTTTTTAAGTTGATATCTTTACAGTATTTAAATTCAGACATAAGAAGCTGATAACAGCGATGTGGGCATCTCAATAATAAAAAAATCATTTAATTTGCATCCCATAAATTTCAATCAAAATCTTTAGCACCGATAATGACATCCAAACGACATTTTTAATTGTATAAATACAAGTTAATGCAAAGTAGCCATTTAAAATCAGCTCATAACCCACAAATTAAATAATAACGATGGCTGTCAGTAACTGTGCAACGACGCTTCAATAAGTGCCTTTCGGCAATATATTATAATTATTATGCAGTACTGTTAAAATGGGAGCTCAGCTATAAAGCTATCAAGAAAAACCAAAAAAAAAAAAAACTAATACAATTTTCAACAACTTCAGAAGAAACAGGTTTATATCCGGCCTTTAAACATTGACCACGCCATGATTTTGAAAAGCAACGTGTACACCATTTTTGTATTAAAAGTTCAAATACAAAAAATTGGAGCAAATAAATATATCCCAAAAACCTAACTGGAAAATAATTGACAAATTTCATTATTGATTCACATAAAGTGGTAGTTTTAAAATTTTATAGTAAGTACTGTAGAAATAATGCTGTTTTCTGAAGAAAATGTGGAATCTTTACTTTTTTATTTCACTATTTCCTCCAAGCAAGATATCAAAATTTAAAACTATCGCTTTAATCGTCCTCGTAATTAAAACAATAATTAAACTATCAACATTGACTTTAAACTTTTGCAACTTGATCTAAGATGTCTGTTCACCCATGCTTTCGGATTTTTAAAAGGTTAATAAATGTTTTCCATGCCAAAGCCAAATCTAAAGCCAGAGCAGCAAGTAGTTTTCTTTTACTTACAACATGGCTGCTGCCTCTTTCCCTCCATGTAAAAATCAACCTACGCCGCCATCTTCAACCACTCACGTGGAAAGTGTCACTTCAAACTTTTAATACAAGTTATCAAAACGTTAGAACTTCACGTCAACTTCAGACAGACCTTAACGACCATATGTGCTAACTAACGGTCATAACTGATGTCATAACTTATGACAAACAAAACTTTTGCCCATCTATTTACAGAAACGTTTAAAAACGTAAGAACGTGAGATCATCGACCTTTTTCTTAAGTCTGCACCGATATCTGTTTTATATCCAACTAGTACTTAAACTTACATAGGCCAAAATGGAAAAAAAGGCTAACTTTTATAAAACATGCTTAGCAAGTTCAGTGGCACTAACTACACAGTGTAAAGGTAGGCGCTATTGAAATGTAAACAAAAGCTGAATTTCAAGTGTAACCTAGTTACGATTTAAAATTCAGTTACGCCAGACTTTCCATAAGGGATTTTTTAAAGTAAAAAGGATTGAGGGACGGAGAGAGGTAGAGAAACAATATCAAACTATCAATGAAATCCCTCTCTGTCAGAAAGCCACTGAATATTAAAAGCATTAAAAAATAGACACACAAATGCGTTTCAGAATGACAGGCAAACTGAATGCAAATGACACGTTACTGATAGTGAGCTAGTCAAACAATAATCAGATTATTATTCACACGAAATAGCGTTGATGGATTGCGTTTTACTACTTGTAATAAAATAACAGTAAAAATAAGTTAGCTTTACGTAATCGTGTCAACTGTCAGGTAATATCTGACCCTTGAGTGCCAGCTTAAATTATTAGCAATAAAAATTCTTTATTAAAAAATTCGTTGTCCCACTTTGATAGGTCGATCCAACGGCTTCCGTATTTCTTAGAAAATTATAGGATATAAAATGACTTCAATTTATAAGGAACAAGTTTTTGTGCAAATAAATAATTATAAGATGATCAGTAGCCGATTTATCATCAAACAAAATACTGTAAGTAGATTTAAAAAATCAATGGATTAAAATTGGTTAGTGTTTAAATTTGAACTTTTACCCATATAAAAAGAGACCAGCTTTTTTTTAACCATATTAAAGTTGCTTAAAACGTGAAAAAAAAGTGCAAATAAAGAAACGAGACTAAATCCTGCAAGTTCCAATGACGATTTGTCTCATTTATTAAATGCCATGAAAAAAAAACTTAGTTTTTGTTTCTAAAAATTAATTTTGTGCAGCTTACCAACTGATAATACCATAAAAACTAAAACTAGATTACTTCTTAATAATTAGACGATTCAATAATGAAATGAGCTTCCAAAACCCTGTGTCTTTTCCATCAACATTAAATCCATTAAACCAATACGTGCAGTGAATATTAGAAATATATTCTCTGAGGTTATTGGAACCAATATTGGGTTGTATCGGAATGCGCAAGAATTATGAACTTGGCTTTAAACTGATAGAAGTTTATCTTTATGGCTCCGGAACTAAGTAACGACATAGCGGTACTTTATTAAGTGACAAAACTATATTACAGAGCTGTTACGTGACAAGAAATGTAAAGTCTCCCAAGCAAATAAACAAGCACCACAGCGATAAAATTGTTTCCAGCTACAATAGAATAATTAAAATCACTTTGAATGACTGCAATAACCATTGAACAAATACAATAAGATCCTTATTGATAATAGCATTATTGTTACGTACACAAACAACTCCATAATCAAATAGTACACAATAAATCTTTCCCGATTCTTTTTAACCGGTCAAGCGTACATTAAACACAGTTAAAATTAACTTGACGTTGTTTGAAGTCAAATCTTAAGTTGGAATCACCGTTCAGGAACCAGTTACGATGCTAGCCAAACAATTTCCGCATAGTTATGTTAATTAAATGTGTCCATGTTAATTCAATGTCGTGCAAACACTGTCACACGATGTGTCGTTATTTTTTAGAAACTTTTATCACAAAATATTTGATTCCCAATACAGTAATTAAATTTAACTTTTATAACTTCAGCAGCAAAAGTTGTTTCTCTTTTCAAGTATAATGTCAAATGCAAAAGCATCCATAAATGTCTTAAAAAATTAAAACAAAAGTTTCTCACAATAAAATTTAGTAATAAGATGTTAACACCAGTTTATTTAAAACCAAAAAATAAAAAACAACCTTGTGTTTAATTTTAAGAAGCATCGTAAAAACAACGCATAATGTTAAAATTCCTCTTTAAACTTTCAATTACCATGTAAGACATGTTATTGGTAGTTTAATTTTCTTATTTTTTTCTTCTTCTTAAAATATACACTGCCGAGTAAAAGTTGTTACGTGTTCCCATATTTACGACACTAATTACAGTTCCCTTACAAAATAAACGCACTAACATAAAGTGCCACGTGATTAGCTTTGGGCACTTTCAATTTCAAACTTTGTTGAGAAAATCTTTTCTCCTCCCACCACCTCCACGACAAGACAGTTCAAATTGAAAACAGATGTATTTCCCTTGACGTAATTAAACTCCCCCTCAACCCATATTCAAGTACACAGTACATATCGACTGAGTTCCAAGTTAAAAGTTCCATTTGTTGGCTCTGCCTACTGTACAAAAGCGACAGTGTCGACAGCCCATTTAATAAATCTGTGTAATAAAAGTTATTCATCGAAAAAACCGCCTACATCATATGTATCAACTTCAAAACAAAACTCCCCCTGATACTTCCCTACCCATCAAAGAAAATACGCCAATTTCTTCAACTTAATCTTTGACCGTCAACTTCTTTATTGAAAGGACATGGCTAGCCACTGTTTTTGTACGCGACAATGCTAGACCATCTTTCAACCCCCTTCAACTTCTGTCTATTTTCTTATCGACAAGTGGGTGGGATTGGATGACTATGGAAGTTAAATGGAAAGATGACAACGACATCCAAACACACAAATAGAGGCAGAGAGAAGTCCCCGCATTGCTAATACGAGGATACATAAATCACTGAAAAGTCATGTTTTGTTTGGTGGGTTGGACGATAGAGTCGATGATGTGTTTCCACATGGAGCAAAACTAATTACATTAGGGTGACAGTAAAAGCAATTTGAACAAGATATAGAAAGGGTCAGCCTAAAATAAATTCAAAGATACAGTAAATCTGTACTCTCTGTTGCACAAAAACAAGTGGCGTGACTATACAGAAGTTCGGAACATGAGGATCAATACTTTTCCAGAAAAAGTCGTCTGGTATCAAGTTAAACGATACTAATATCAAGAAAGATTTTTATTTTAGTTTTGGTCATATTTTACAACATCAATAAACTTTCACGTGATACCGTCAAACACACGCAAAAACTAACCATGAAAAGCAATTTACCATGGCAGTTCCCAAATACTAAACGATAGGGTACCTGCCATTGACATTTTAACAAGTGCCAGATAAAATGTCAGTCCATAATATGAGGCTGAAATATGCAAACCGGATGGTTTTCTATTTTAGAACACGGTTCTTACCGTGCCAATAAAAATCTAGATGAAATGTTATCAGTTTCAATAGCGATTTGTCTTAATAATTTCAAAAAAGTTGACATTTTTTCCCATTTAATATTTCATAGAATTTCATTCATTTACATTTTTTTAAAAACTTGATTTAACAAACAATTATTTTAAATTAATTTACTACCTTGTACACAACATGTTATTGCAAAGAATTTTGTCAAAATATATTTTCTCTGTTAACAAAGCCAACAAACAAAATGATAATTCTTTTTCAGACAAGTTTTATCAGGCGCAAACATCATATATTTTAACTGGTAGCTTATCAAACACAAAAATATTTTTCTTAAGCAATTAGCTTAATAATTTCAAAAGATAGTCTGGACAGCTAATCTCCAAGACGCCGTTTCTCTAATTAGTAAAATTAATTTAAGAGATAGTCATTGTGATTATCATATTTCTGACTGATATATTGACAAACAAAAATATCGGCGACAATAATTTTTCTTAAAGAATGTTATGTTTTGCTTTAAAATGTTAATATAATTAGTGCAACTCTATAAATCACTTCAAATTAAAAAAAAACATAAGACATAGTTTAAAAGTAAGTGACAAAACAAAGAACTCAATTTTAATAAAAAATGTGTTCAGTAAAATAAAAAAAATTAAAGTTTGTTAGTACTGCTTACGTTTTCAATTTTTATCTTTTTATTTTTAATGATAAAAAACCCAATAAGTTTATAACAGTAAGTTACTGTACCAACACTAATATTCTTCAATAATTAAGCTCTATTCCCCTAATCCACACTGCTAAAATGATACTAAAAGTCCCAAACTGCAAATATCAGTTACTGCTTTCTCATACCACTGTTTCTTTGACTAATTTAATTACTTAAGAAAAGCCTTATGAGATCGCATGTCAATTTCTTTCCCATTCTTTCGCAGCATAGCACTCCTTTGCACTTAAAGTGATGACATCTACTACACCTCTGTTGACAGTTATCAAGCATTTTGTCAATTACTTTTTCCGCCGACAGTGTCTGGCTAACATCATAGTGTAGCTCTTAAATTTACTATGATTTCCTTAGAGAACCCCTCAAATAAGTTAATAACTCAGAATGGATATCCGAAATGTTCAAATGATACGTTTCTATTTGACTAAACATCTTGTAAAAAGACGAAAGTTAAATACAAGTTGTACTAACACTGGGAGACGTAGTGGATTACAAATTTAGCTCAAAATATTATTCACACGAAGAAAATGTGTGAGTTCTGGTCTGGCAATTTTTAAGAAAGTGTTTTTTCTCTCTGCAGTCCAGACAAGCAGACTAATAAATACTGTAATTATAATTGTAACTAACGTTGTCAAGACTTCTACATAAGCAAAAAATATACAGTAAATGGTATACAACTTATGATATAAATGTAATAATTTCTATCATTATGCTATTCAATCATTATTTAAATATCTACAAATGATCCCCATCGAGAATAAATATGCTAATACAGATTTGATTATATTTTAATTTCCATATACTCGTAATACCTCTTATTAAAATTATTATACAGTGTTTTAACTGTGTGTGAGAAATAACCATTTATTCATCAACTTTCTGTAAAAAATCTAAGATAACAAAATCAAAAATTTAAATTTACTATATAAAGAAAAAGAAAAAAGAGCATCCGGACCATTTTAGATAAGCAAGAATTTGAATAACTCTCAATAGCAATAATAATTTTAACTTAAGAAAAATTATAATTAATTCAGTAGGTGTAATTGCTATCGATAAGTTTGTAAGGAATTAACTTATAATGTAAATTTATTCAGGACTTTCTTTTCCCCTTCCAGATAAAGACCATAAAAAACAAAATCTTAAATGATTGTAACATTCCATTTTGTCAAACTGGTAGTTAGGAAAATAAAATGGGTTACAATTATTTATTATAACCTTTAATGAACTACTGAACTTGGATTTTGTTTACAATTTAACTCGTTAAATGAGTATGCGTGTATAAACTTACACTGGCGCTAATAATTAATTAAGAGATTATCGTTGAAGGGAAAAGGAAGAGTTGTTTGTTGCAAGCAATAAAAAAACAGCCACCCAGAAAAAATCCCAACCGCAAAGTATCAACAATCATCAACGTCCTATTAATTAATTTTTAGTTTCGATAACCTTTCGATAGATCCTCCCAAGTCCCAATTATCGTGCATCCTTTTGTATAAGATAGAGCAACCGAGAAAACGTTGCTTTTATGACACTACTCCAAACAACTAAGGTGCACTTCAGAGTTACCTCAAAAACTCCCCTGTCACCTTTCATACTAAAGTCATCCACTTTAATTGATTGATCCATTACGGTCAGTGAACAGTTCAAATTCGAAAGATAGATGTCTGATAACATCATTTTTGATAAACTGATGAATGATGATGGTTATCATTTATCAAACTAAATTTTCGAAACCTATTATGCAAGTTAATCTTAAGTTACTATGAACAATTTTTTTCTTAACTTAAATACTGCAGATAGATTATGTAACGTAAACTTGTTTATCTAGTGCAAAATAAAGACCCAAAAGTCATCAAGTAATAACATTAAGAAACGGAAATAAATTGTATAGCCTGCAATAGATATTTGTCTCGTTTTTTAATGACAAAAATTATCAGTAAATAAACGAGAATTTATTGCATTGGTGAACATATATCTTATTATCACCCTGTAGTAGTTAAATTTTGCTTCTTAAGTAAATGGACCGTTTAACATTAAAACTATTAAAATAAACAATAATTACTTTTAATTGAGTAAATTTCTTAGCAATCTACACCACTAATAAACATTCCTGAAAAATCGTAAAAACTCATGTTATCGTTACTAATAGGGTAAAATATATTTAGTTCTTTTCAAGTATATTGGTAATTTTCATGTATTACGTCTGGCAATTCAATTCATTGAAAGTGCAGCTAGACGTTCATAATTAATACAGTAAGTCGTTGAATTTGTTCCAGTTGGTAAGTAAATTAGACAATTTATGTACATTTAATTGTATAAATTATTACAAAGTGCAGCTCTATTATGTTTGCTTTTACGCACTGACGCTGCAAGACTGAATTCTTAAGAAGATTTTCTCGTCTGAATGAATATCCGAAAACTTTCACTTTCAAATGTAAACAAGCCAACCTAATGCATATTTATCACAAGTAAAAATTCAAAATACTGGAGTGAAAATTAATTTTTCAAGTCACGTCAACGATGCACTATGCAAATAAGAGCAAAGTACAACACACGCCAATATATTTCGTTTTAAAATAAGCACCGGCGCAAAAACATGAGGCACCTAGGGTATTGGAACCAAAAAGCTCACAAAACCAGTTTCAACTTTCAATATTACAATTTAAAAAAAATGTTTGACCAAATTAGTACTGGCGAGTTGTTTAGGTCATTCCATTGCGTTCAATTCAGCCAAGACATAAAATGTCCAACACATAAAAAGAAACCCAAGTACATAAACCGAACTTTCTGGCGGAATAGTTCAAATTATTGGAGTGCTTCTGGGTCACCAAAAATGATTGAAAATGATGGCAAACGTGTGAGCTGGATACATAAGACCAGAACATTATTATTATACAGTGCACTGTAGAAATTCCCTTTTACAGTTTCCATGTATCTGAAAAGCACGCCATAAGAACTGTTTTATGTGCTGCATGAAAATAACTCACGTATTCAAACATATACACACGTACACAAAAAATATAATAAAAATAAACTTTTTATCTTTGTCTATACGAATGTGTGTGTGGTGGGTGGAGGGGGGTTGGAGGGGAGAAAAGGGAGATGTATGGATGTGTTTGTACACACATACGAAGTTCCAACGCGAACGTGTAAATGCCATTCGCTTTTCTCTCCCCAAACGATGCAAGGTAATGAAAAGATGAGCATCAGCATTCGATCCATAAGCTGGAGGAGTATGGATAATGGAGGAGAGAGTTTGACATCGGAATCCCAAACAAACATGCCACCAGGAGCCCCCTGAGCCCTTCCATATAGATTGAAGAAGACATGTTGGCGTATAAATTTAGCTGTCATATACGTATATATATAATATATAAAAGCCATTTTTTTTTGTATGAAACTGTACTGTGTGTGTGTGTGTGCGCCATATAAACTTCTGTATGTATAGAGTAAACACAGAGCACGTAGAAACAGCGCTGAAAAAGACGACGACATATGCGCTGGAAATGAACAGAAAATTAGATTAGGGGTGGAAACGAAAGGGAATGAATGCCTATCTCGTTTAAAGTCGAGCAATCAACATGGAATAACAATGAGAAACAGAAGAAATAGATGGGTTTGAATGGAAACAACTTTTGTATACGAAATTCACTATGCAATGCAGTCGGCGCAACTACACAACTTTAGTTCTTTTTTTTTTCTTTTTTTTCTTACTACTAAAAAATACAAAAAAAACCCCCAATGAAACATTTTAGAAACGAAGAAAAACCCCACAGTGTTAAGGATAAAACACATATACGAGAGCCATAATGTGATAACATAAACATTAGTTAAGAGTGTTCAACGCGATAAAAACCAGATATAATCTCACGTACACTAAAAATCGGCAGTAAAACTTACATTTAAATAATAACAATAGAAAAAATTCTTAAAATTGCAGCTCCAGTCACCAGTGGCACTTACAGGCACGATAGTTGCAAAGTTAGTCCAATTTTAAACCAACTTCTACAAATTTGAGAAAATAATTCATACAGGATACATTTATCAAATTTTACAGTACTCACTTAAAAAAAAACAGCAATCTCCATTATTATTTTGCAGTTTCATATTATTCGCACATTAGCCTTGTACTTGATATCTACAATTTATTCCATTACTTGTGTCGTTTGCAAACACGAAAACCAAGTAGATTTGATGCAATTTAGATTTGATGGAATTTGCATACACTAAATTCAAACTAAACCCTAAAAAAAGAAGAAGACTTCACATAATCATAATTGTTGTCTTTATTTCGTAGTGTATATAATACCCAAGCATCATAAACGTCATAAAGCATAAATCTTAAATTCATAATTAAAATTCTTATAAAAAGATTGTGATGCTCGTTTGACCTTAGTTTGATAAATAGCTTACGTGCGCCTAGAGCAGCGACTTTTTATGCAAGCAGTGAGAAAACCGATGTTTTAATTCTACAACAAACAGCATACTGAGTTGAATTTTTTTCTTCTTCTAAAATGCTAAACAGCATCATAAAGAGCTTGTTAATTAATGAGTTAATTATAAACACACAGATCTTGACTGCTGGCAAATATCTTTTAAACAAAAATGATGAATGTCATTCTTTTCCTCGCCCATTCCACCCTTTACATCCCACCCTCAACATCCCATCCCATCCCACCTCAACTTTATTATTGTTAAGATTAGCCTTCGTAACAATGCGCGAATGTAATTAACCTTCCACGGCTAAAAAGGTAAAACGATACCATCTCAAAATACCACAAGATACATTATTTTCTTTCTCTCGGGATAAACGAATGATGATACTCGGTGCCACCCGCTGTCAAATTTCATTTGCATACATTGTAGATTTATCATGCTCGACAAAAATAAAGTTTACACAAAAAGTCGCATAATACGAGTACTGTTTTCCATACATCATTTCAGTTTTTGGCAGATGACCTAGCCTGCTTAAACAAAGATCCATTACAGTGACACAACAGTACATAGTGGTTTCAATACATAAATGGGAATATTCAAAATTGTATCATTTTTTCTCTGTGGCAACCAAAAGTAAGGGGGGAAGGGGAAATGTTATTGAAACCGATATGATTTAGTTTTGTTTCGTTATTGGTACTGTACTATTTTTCTCATTGTAAAAAAGAAACCAAAAAAATCGCTCTTGCAACTGATACGACTTAGTCTCGTTTTTTTATTAACTAAATGATAAACTTGCCACTTTAAAAAATACAATAAGTTTAGCTACCATTTACAAGCTAGTAAAGCTGTCTTGTTGGATTTAATTTTTTTTTTTTTTTTGGCTTTTATGTTTTGTTTAACGACTAAATACGAAACGATCATTAAGATTACGTAAGCTATCATCTTATTGTTGTTTATTTTTTTATTCGCTATAGTGATGCTTTAGCAGATAATTATCTCCACCAAAACATCTGAAAATGATACTCTGTGAAGCTATTAAAATAGTAAACGTGCTTCAGTATGTCGTCTGCCAAATTCGGGACAATCGGAATTTACTATCCATTTCTATGGTTGCCTAGTTTAACAAGTTAACCGAATGCCAACTCACTGACAAAATCAACCGCAATTATTACTGAAGTTTCCATAATTGAGTTACACGGCTAAAAGTCGCTAGTACATACGGCGAATATGCGGCAACATCTAATTCAATTTCCATCTCATTTTTGTAAAAGCATTTACTTAGAGTCTGACTTTTTCTCAATATTCACTAAAACACTCGCCAAATAAAGCTACAACTGCAATTTAATTCAATTTTCTAACGAGTCTACAAATGATCGTTATCCTTGTTTTCTATTACAAAAAAACTTTTTGCCAAAAATAAAATTTACAAATTGCACTATCAACAGTGACGTATTATCACGTCACAAAAAAAGCAAAACTTCAAATGCCTACAAACTTAATACACCATCAAAATAATTATTATGTTCAAAAAGTTCAAATTTTATTCACAAAAAAGTAAACTAGCACTTTAAATTTTAGTTCAACTTAAAATCACTTCAGTATTTAAAATCTGATTAACTTTACGGCAAACTAAAAATATTACTCGGCATTTAAAGCATCAAACCAAGCGTAATTAATTATAGGTTTAGTATAAGTAATAATAGTCTTTAAAAGTTTAAATTATCATCACATCATCATAAAAACGTCGGTTACAAAAACTTTTCGAGCACAAAAATGCTCCAAGCATAAGATAATATAATTTATGTAGAAAAAAATAACACCCAAAGTCTTCAGTTGCAAATATTTAAAAAATAATGCAGTAGTGTCATATCATCATTCCCAAAACAGGGCCCTATGCCCCCCAAAGGACCATTACATAATCAAACAAAACACACAAAATTTTTCTTAACTTTTACTAGTCTTAATAAACTTTAAATTCCCTTATGTGGATACGTTTTATTTGCACTATCATCACATTTTTACGTGTACAAGTATATTCCTATCACAATCTTAGCTAAGGGGCTACATCATAATGTTAACACGTGTAAAAAAAGTACTGAGCTTCCTCATAGCACACATTAATTAAACTGACAAGCGCAAAGAGCATCTTAAAAAAAAAAACCACAGTAACAAAAGAATAAAAAAAATTTAGATTTCTCCAGAGAGAGAATAAAAAAAACTTCTAAGTCAAACCCCGAAAAATTTTTAACTTTTGTGTATATACAGTATATGTATACATGTATATCACATAAGAGGAAAAATTTATCTAAAATATATAAAATAAATTTCTTCAACTTATATTCGGAAGTTATTACCTCGTACAAAGCAATACATCAATGTCGTTGCATAGGATAAGACAAGGATATAAAACATGAAGGGTGGTCGGTCTATTATCACAGTTAACAAAAACGTCTTTCTTGTAAATAAAAACAATAACGAAAAGTCGGTATTTCATTCTGAGCACGTTTTCATTTACTAAAATACAATATATACAAGGCTCTCCATCTTTACTTCAAAACTACCAACTGGCAACTACGACGCTTCCATCTGCTGACGACAGTAAATAAATCTCGCTGGCTGGGCAACTTAGAACAGTTAATTTCGCATTATTAAATTAATATACAGTTGAACATAGTTGGCAACTGAAAGCATCGATCACATTCACATTGCATACAACCAGTTGTCACACTGAACATCTGCGAATGAACGTGAGAATTAACGGTAATAAACTCCTTTAGTTCTGAAATTGCATACATCTATGTTATTACTGTGTTAAAAGTATGATAGATTTAAATGGCTTCTTTAAATTTTTAAATGGAAAGAGAAAAACGCATCCGTATGGATTTTATTTTTCTGTATTGTACTTTTTTTTCAGCTAATGAAATTTCTTCGTAGTCATTTTTGCCGTATACTAACTTACTAAATAAACAAAAAGCAGGAAAATGTGATTAAACATTTCCACTTATGAAGATAAATTTGGTTCTCCTTAATCGGATTAAAACGTTTGATATTGCATGGCGTGTTTGTTTTCAATGTTTACTTTACACTCGTAAAATTTTAAGGTTGCTTCAAAACTAACGTCTTAATAAATATAAAAAGTGTTAATAACTAAAGCACACATTGTTAGGCTGGATAAAATTTACAGGTAAACTTCAAAATTACGACAAAACTTAAAGCAGCAACATTAAAATTGGTAGCCAAATTTTGAATTAATTTAATTAGCAAAAGTCGTACTAAAAGTTCAAACTCGTCAATATTAGCTTTTACTGCCTTAGCAACAGCTTGAAATAATTTTTGTAAGTTATTATTACTACAGCGTAACAAATCAAAACAACAATGCCATTATTTGAATTATTATGACATTATTTCAATCAGCTACTTGTTGTTCCACTTTGAAAACACAACATTTTGTCATTAACTTTTTTTAAAAAAAGAAAATGTACAAGTGCGTTATTTTTTCACAAAGATCAATTGCAATATGCCGACATTCAAATTTATGCTAAAGTACAGTAGTTGACCTAAAAAATGCTTTTGAGTACTGAATTTGTATGCCTTCTCCATATCTATAAACTTAGTTAAAACAGCCATTAATATTAATAGAGTAACTTGGGAGTTTATTACATTAAACTAATTTGGTAGCATTATACTCAGAAACGAGAAATCAATACTGGTATTAAATTTTTCAGACAATTTCAACTATACTTCAATAGTCATTTACAATAATAATTGTACTTTCAGTGTTATCTTATCACCAAAATATTTTATTACTAAAACATAATAGGCCTTAGGCAATGGCACAGTCGTTTTATCTACCGTCATTTCATTTATTAAATGTTAGTTTGATGATATTAAAGTTGCATTTATATAAATTCACAAACGAAATACAGTATATACAGGAAAATTGCCACTAAATTCTTTTTACTTTTACAAATTTAAACCACTTTGCCATAATCTACTGTATTTACAGGAAACATTGTTTAAATTTTTTTAATAAGCCACTTTGCTTGTTTTAACAAAAATCTAATACAATTAATACGTTTATAACACATTTCTGCTTCATTTGAGCAATTTTTTATTGTATTTGCAAACATTTCTAGTTTTACCACATTTTGACTTAAATTTATCACATACAGTGTCTTCTTAATTTTAGCACGTTTCTACTAAGTTTTGCCACATTTCTACTAAGTTTTGCCATATTTCTACTAAGTTTTGCCACATTTCTACTAAGTTTTACCACATTTCTACTAAGTTTTACCACATTTCTACTTACTTTTAATTTATTCTAACTAAAGTTTAGCTTATTTCATGTACATTTCAAATTATGCCCCATTAAAGCAGCTATCATAAACTATTTTATCCATCTTATTTTATGCCATTGACACATTGACCATACATTTTTAAATTACATCTCAAAATTTGCCTTTTATTTATAACGCAATACCACTCTGCAAAGATATAAATACATGTTTAAGATTTAGCTGATAAATTAATGTAAGTACCAAAAGCTCGTCATGAAAATAAAATTAGCATCGGTTTCTCAAAGGAATTATTCTTTTAAACACTAACTTGTTATCATTATTGTAAATATAAAGTACATACAGTTATCTCTAGTAATAAAATGTTAAGCCGTTAACGTTTAACCACACAAAACAAACAAAAGAGCTTCGTAGCGAAGAGATTTCGTATATATTTTTAGATATTTTTCTTGGACGTTGAATGTCAACATCCGAGTGCCATTATACCATGTATATTGAAAGAAACGTTCTTATTAATAGAAGAAAATCCAGTACAAGTAAATCAATACTGAACCATCCCTTAACGCTTTTCTACAAAAGACAAGTAAGTAAATACATACAAGACTTTTGCGATTCATCAACTATTACGCTGTCAAAGCCACCATGAACTACGGTATTTTTCAAACATTCGTAGCTTTAAATACAAAAATGAGAAGAAAAAAAATGTCAAATTTGTACCAGAAACGAATGCTCGAAAAGGCCAAAAAGAATCGCATTGCAGAGAAGAAAATATTGGCGCATCTTCTGCAAATACGAAAATTATGGAACTACTGTTTCCAAGAAAAATTCATGCCCAAAGTCAAAAACTGGTTTGTGATCAAGCTGATTTATAACTCCCACTTCTATCGTATATCTACCATGATAAGAAAGAGAAACAAGAGCGAGCAAACTTGACATCGACAAATACAAGTACGTAGGTTTGAAAAAGACCTTTTGGAAAAATCAAATATATAACAACCGTTGAGGGACTCGCTTACACATGTTTTGACAATTTCACGGCACTCCAAAAAAAAAAAAAAAAAATAAAGAAACGACATGTATGCTAACAAAAGTCAAATATTGGTTTACTACATTAGCAACAGCTAAACATATGAAACTTACACACAAACTATACACTTGTACACACTACACCTTGAATCTTGTTTATCAGTCTGTGAAAACAAACAGAAACAGACCCAAGGCCCACGTGACATCAAATCAACAAAAACCAACAAGAAAACCGATTGTCAAATCTATGCTGAACGCCATAAATCAAACTTATATGTAAATACTAAAACGCCCTAAAAAAAACTCACTGATAACATTAAAAAATAGTCAAATACTAAACTAATAAAATTTGAAGAAAAAACAAAATTTTTTTAAACACAAACAACCATTTCATTGAGGAATTCTGATGGTGCCGAATTTTAGTTTTAAAACTAAAGTTTGCTACTAAAAACTTAATGTCCATTTTAATTTTGACACTAGGGGTCCCAATGTGCCATCAACTAATTTACGAAAATTAACTTGTTTACCTAAACCAAACTAAACTTCTGAGTCAACAAGACGATTGAACGAGAAAGGTTGGGAATCAGGATGTTAAAAAAATAAATTAAAAAAGTACTTGCCTGATCTGGTCTGATTCCAGGTGGTACCCATGTGTATTCCTCCAAGGCACATCCGCTGTCGTCGTCCGATTGAGATAACCTTTGCGACGACTCCGCGTTAAAAACTCCCAACTTATTTAATAACCGCTCGTTATCGTTGGGTAATAATGATGTAGATGGCACAGACGACGAGTTGTTTCCTGAACTGCTGCTTGCCATTGTCGGCGGTAAGCTGGCCGCCATGCTAAAACAATGATCGTTACGATGGCATTTAATACTGCGACCCACTTTTTCAAGTCTCGATCTGTACAAAAAAATAAAAAAACAGGGTCAGTTCAACGTAATTTCAACATGGTCATTAAATCGTGCCATGTTTCCAGCAACATTTAAAAAATATAATAAAAAAAACAAACATTTTAATTAGATAACATAGCTGAAATGTTAATTAAATCAACCGAAACTATTGTAAAAGTAGTTACAAAACTCTTTGATTTACTTTTTGTCCTTAAAATCACTTGGTTATTAGCATATCCAATAAATTGTAAGTCAAATGTCGTTTTCTCAACAACATACGTAGAAGAAAAAAAAGTTTTACGAATAATCACTTAAATTATCCAACAGCACTTTGAAATGTTAACTTCTCATGTGAAAATGCGTTGTGCCACTTAAATATCGATTTTATTTATTAACTTCAAACTCGATCACTTGATAAAAATACACTTTTTTTCTTCCCAAAACCGCACTACTAAATTTAGCTATCCATCCATAAAAAAAATAAAAAAGTAGCAGCATTTAAAGTCGATGAATGAATGTAGACAGAAAGTATGATGCACAAAGCAATGCAATGATATAGCAGTAAAGCATGTACATGTACTGACTTTTCCCCGTTCACTTTGCTGAATGCTATTTTTCAACACAACGCAGAGTTAACTTCGCTGCTCTCTACAGTTATAATAGTGCGCCACAAATGGTCTCCACCAATAAAAAACCGTCATTCTGCCAAAGACACTTGCCCAGGATTCGTAAATAGATAAAAAGCACACGCTGATGCAACATACACTGACTGAGAGAAACAGAAAATAAAATACATAAAGCTCAACAACAACAGAGCAAAACTGTCAAGGTGCATTACAGCCCATTTAGTAAAACACAAACCCATAAAACTGTCAATCGACATGCACATCTCACTTATTGTTGGACACAAATTACCTAATGAAGTCAAAATGGCCATAGAAAAACCATAAATTAAATCAAATCTAGACAGTACTGCATTTACCATTAAGTAAGACCTCTCACAACTACCAAATTTAGCCATTAGAAAAACGAATTAACCTTTTTGAAAAACAAGTGGTCTCCATTGAACCAAATAATTACCAAAAATAGTAACAAGTTTAACAAGGCATTTTTAACGTGACTTGAGAACCATGAAATTACTGTATTGACTATTAATAGTGAATTCTCGTCTTGTTTTTTGAGTGCAATTGCAAATAAAAACAAACTTACTGCATATCTTCAGGATAAAACAGTATTGTTATTATTCGAGAATGAGGCCCATAATATTATTTGGTGCATTCACAGCGGCGTAAACCACTTATCCTGTGATAAAAGCAGACCAATATGTACTAATTAAGGCCGTATAAGTAATCACGTTTGCACACAAGCTCCCTCTCACGTAATTCAATTATTGCGACTCTGTCGTTGATGTGTGCAGCCAATACCAGACGATGTAAATTGGTCGTCAACATTAATGCAAACAACAATCACAGAGTGAGAGAAAAACACATGGGTGGCCGCTGCAATAAACAATAAATTAAGCCGATCTCGACGACGACTACGAGGACTCCAAATAATTATTCAACGTCGTTTTCCCCGAGAGCCAAAACAATTGGTGCTGCATTTCGTTTCAGTTTTAAGTGGAATCGCAGCTGCTAATCGAGCAAATCAACTTAACGATATAAAAGGCTTTGTCGTAAAAACGAGCATAATAAGCACAAATAATGAATCACTCTGCATTTCAATATTTGATATTTAAAAATGCATATTATAACAGTTTCTATTCAAAGTAGAGCAGGACACAGGACAATAGCCGCCAGCGTGTCATAACAAATCTTAATTTATATACATAAAATAATAAAATAGTCGTAAAGTTTTTAAAAGCATAGCATTATAAACATAAGTTTAGATTATAGCAGTGTAAGTCGTTTATATATTATACAATTATATAAACTAAAACTATGAACTATCGTAAATCAAAATAAACTAACTTAATGATAAGAGATTAGAAATTAGTGTAAAACATTGTATTAGATATAACTAAAAGCTAATGCCTTTTTTTAATAAGCTTAATTAAAAATTAAACGACCATCATAAATAGTCGTTATAACTTTTAATGAACTCATAAAAATTTATAGAGCAACGACATAATATAATGCACTGCCGATTTTAAAATACTTTTTAACTAAACTTTGCGTTTTTTATTTACAGTAAATACAATAAAATATTATTTTAGTTGCACCGGTAACAAATAAATAATTAATCGACTGATCTCTGACGTTCAAATTTACAAATCTTAATCGTTTTTATTATGAATATTACCATAAACAAGGTATTTCATTCGGCATTGTAAACCAAACATAACGTTTAAAATCTTAAAATTAACCCAATGATAAACATCAGCAGTGATGTCTCTAAATTCCATCACTAAGCGAACGGTTGCTGAGGTTAAATATTTTCTACCAGAGTTCAAAAGGCAGGAAAGATGAGATTAAAAAACCTGGGTACTATTTAACTATTTTTAAAAAAAATTTACCCCACTAATTTAATGTGTACATTTTCAGCGAGTCCTTAGGCAACAAACAATATTCATCACAGTTTAAAAAAAAAAGTGAAAGAGGGAGAGATGCAACTTTGCAAGACTGAAGTTCTTTAATTGTCAAGTTTCCTTCTCTACAAAGTGATCCCCCCCCCCCCCTCCCCCCCCCATTTCCACCACTACAGACGTGATTATAGGGCAGAAGGATAACTCATTGCCCCCACCCCTCCATACTTCTACTTTCCCCCTCCCACATTACTCCTGACTTTAAGATAAGTCAAAGAACGGTTATAGGCTATAAGCAGAGAATCAGGGATTCTTAACAGCATCGTTTTCCCTACTTACAGATTCCCATAAGCGTTAAGCAATAAAAATTGCCAGTCGATTTCCTTTCAGCTAATCACTTGCTATTACGAAATGACAAATTTAATTATAACTTTAGTGCCTTGCTTAAATTGAATACCTCACGTAAAAGTACACTGGAATCAAATTTAGTACCTCAAAACCAAATTTTACACATTGCAAAGTTTACATTAAAAACACAGTCGCGAAATTATTAGAAATATTTTAAAATAAAATTATAAACATGACTTGTTTTTTCTTTGCATTCTCCAAATCCTGATTAACTATTATAAAAATGAATTATAGCCAAAGTCTTGGTAGGCCAGTAATTTATTCATTGAAATTTGAATTTATTAACCAGCAAAATATTAAGGAAAGTTGTATATTAAATCTAATATTACAAACTAAATGATTTAAATAACATTTTTATGCATGCCAACATCGTTAAAAAGATATTAAACTAATCTTTAAGTCTTCGTACATAGGAAAAAAAATCCCTGAAACTTGAATTGTTCGCCATCTGACTGCACAATAAGAAATTCTCCCAAATGGCGTAATAAAAATTTTCAAGACTTTTATTAAGGCAGTATTTTACTACTTCAACACACATGTTACTACACAACACGGTAAACAAAAATTAACCTTTTACAAAACAAGCTCCCATACATATCCTATACTTATTATTATTATTACTTCTAATATTTTTGATAAGATTACTATTATACTATAAAACGCCGAAGTGAATAGGCGCAAAATATATATGGCGAATTTACGAGCTAACAACTGTCAATGTAAAGAGATCAAACTGGATCGGTTGCTATAGTTGCTTTTATGTTCCAGCTTGGTTACCAGGTTAGCAACTCTTGCGTGTACATAGTAAATAAAAGAGATGATTGATGGCCTGTGACGACACCCTTCTGCTAGTGGATTAAAAAACAATGTTGTGAATGCATTATCTAGTTAGCAACAAACTTTTAGTGATAAATAATTCCATTACGATCGCTTACACAATCACATAAAATCTGGTCTCCAGCAAAGTGAGAAAGAGTAAAATCATTCAATTATTGTATAATAAACGGTATTATTTACTGTATCTTATGCATAGTTTTGTACTGAAATTGTTTACCGAATAATATCTAAAGTGGAACACCGTTTTTTACAGTACAAAGAAATTAAACTAAAACATTATTTCCAATAGCTTTATTGCAATTGGAAAAAATGCCAATAAAAACGAGACTAAATCTTATCACTTTCAATGACGTTATGTAACCAATTTTATTTTCTTGACCAATGGAAACAAAAATTCCAATATGGGAAACGAGACTAAATATTATTAGTTTGAATTACAATTTGTCTCAATCTTATTGCCATAAAAAAGTGTTCCAATTTATCACTTTACCCTGGTTTTTTGGATTAGACACCAAACTTTGAAATTAGTTGTTTTTTACACTGTATTATTGATAAACTCACTTAACCTATCAGTAAAGGTTCTATGAAGCATCATGTTCAGTATTTTCAATGCCATTCAAATTACATGGTATTTCATAGACTTAACGAGTTAGTGGGATTGAGTAAAAGTTAGTCTGTACCATTCAATTTTTAATAAACAAATCACTAGTTTAAACAAGTCAAACTAAGATAAGACAAAACACATACATATTGTTTTCTAATTGTTTACTGAATTTTTTGGTTGTCTAGAAATCTAGAAAGTTCAATGACAAGCAAACTACAATAAAAGTACAATACTGTATATTGGTGCATGTTACAGGGAGAACCTAATACGCTGTTAACACAGTATACAGCTTGCCATAATAAAACATAACGTTTCTTATTCCTACAAAACAATTCACTGTTAAGTGATACTGTACTTCTTTTTAAAATCAGACGTCCATTAAGTAAGAACAATAAAAATATCCATCCGCTTCAGCTAAGTGATAAAAATATGAAACAGCCGCTAACTTCCCAAGTAAATCGTTTCATCAATTTATGAAGTCATTTTTTTCGTAACAGCATGACCTTTTGGCCTCTCAAGTGTTCAACACTTAAAGTATCACATTTCCACCCCACTTCTTTGGTTTTGAAAGTTAAGTGATACGTCACATTTAATAATGCAAAGTAGAGAGTATTAAGTGGCAAAACAATAAAAAATAAAACCCTAAAAACTTTATCAATAAACAAGAACACCATATTACATGTATGAAAAAATCGTAATTTCTTCGTAAAGACATGTTTCATGTCAAAACAAAACAGGCAAATAGAAAATAACATTATTCAGCCAACTACTTAAGAGGATTGGTGGATTCATTGTATTTTAAATTTCTCATATTCTTTTTCTACATGTATATTTCATTGCTAATTACTTAATAAATCATATTTGTAAAATCAACGAAAAAAGACATTAAAAAACCTAAATAAATTATGAAAGTAATGACTAGTTATAATTTATTGACAAACCAAAAAAAAATTAGAAAAGAATGAGAATTCACAGGCACATTCTGTTAAATATTTATGTGAATTTCGGTATATGTAAAATTAGCCAATAAAAACACACAAAAAAATCTGCAAATACTTAACTAATAACATGAAACTTTAAAAAAAAAATTACAATCCGGTTTTAAAAAATGGTATTCGTGCTTCTTAGGTAGCCCTCCAGTTACCAATTTTCATTTCCAACTTAGCATTACACATTAATTATAGATTTAAATACATCATTTACGATTTGTCACATGCCAAATTGAGCGCAATGTGCATTAATCAAACGGCACTGCATATTCCAAGTAGGTAAAAATACAAGGCGTTTTAAAACATGTCAAAACGAATAACAACAAATGATAGTGACAACTGTTGGCACCACAATAATATATTAAAGTACCTTTAATAGATGAATGGTAACAACGTAATAATATAATGTACTTCTTAAAATCGGATACCAAAAATTACTAATGAGTAATGAGGATAAGAATTTTCCTATCAAGGATAACAATACCAAAAAATTCAAGTAAAACGTGTTTTGGAACTTACACTGGGATAATAATTAAGTCATACCTTTGTCGTCATTTTTTTCACTTTAAAGACAGTAGGAGATACCGTTGTCAATTTAGTTGTCATTAATCACGTTCAATTAGCTAGTCAACTGTGACAGGCCATTTAAAAAAAAGCCTGTAAGTTTTTTCTGTTTACAAATTTAAAATTCAAACCAATGCATAACATTACAGCATTAAAAAAAAACTTAACAACGTAACAAATAATGATAAAATTTAAAACACTTTCAGTGAACAAAATCTGTTTAAAATTCATGAATGACCACCCAAAAGTTCTATAATTACAAACAAGCTAGTACGTTGCAAAAAAAATCGTAAACATAAAGTATTCAACATTTATGGTAATAAGAAGTTTGTACTGTATGTTTTTATGTGATTTCACCTTTGCAAAATCTTGCGTAAAATTTCTTTACTGTCGACAGTAGATTAGCAAGTAACAAAACCTAAAAATAAAGCACGGCCATTCAGCTCTTTGAGGCCGGTCTCGTAAAGTCGATTAAAGTTCATCAAAGCATAAAACCGCAAAAACGTTTCTCCACCTATTTAAACAGCGCTGAAAAGCCAAAGTCAATTCTTGCACGCGCCTTCCATTACGTTGTCTAAATTAATCGGCCTAATTATACATCTTTATTCAAATAACGACTGTCCCTTTCAACTCAGTCTATATATAGTCGTTGGCAAATGTTCCGCTCGTCTGAACGTCACGTCACGACTTTGTGGTTTTCAACTTAATTCACCTTAAAACCAAACTGCTCTGGTCTGGCCATATCTTATGCGTTTCCATCCACTCTTTAACTCTTGATATGTTGAGTAGCAGCAAATAAATAACGTGACAAAGTGAAATTAGCTTCATCTACCGAATTAAATGTTATGTGCATGTGCTCTTCTCATTGTCAGTTGGGTCGTGTGTTGGAGGTGTGTGAAAAATGGCATACCAGTGTCAACTGGACATAAATAACGTGGAGGTGTAACACATGGATGCAATTTAGCACAACTATTTTTTCTTCTTTTTTTATAATGCAACTGAAAAAAAGTACTTGGAGACTTGTAACCAAATAAATTGACGGTTTCCGACTATTCCCCCTTCCTCCGATCCCCAAGCCCCCCACTTCTTAAACGCATTTTTCTTCTTGATGAGAACATAATATGCACACAAAATGCAGGTCTCTCTCACTCAATTTCAGCCTCCCCTTCAAGCAACAAATAAAATGCTTCGTTTTGTCGAATATTTATTTGCAGCAGGCTTCAAAATTTTTTATTATCCATTAAATTTTTATTAATGAAAACGATCATAATACCAGCAAAAAGGTTATTAACATACACATATGCCTTAGCTAAGTACTAAAACTAGACATTGGGAGGTGCTTAAGTCTATTAAACTAGAAATTGGCCACTGTCATGCACAACAACAAAAAACAGACACGTATTTTGGTGCCGAATTTAGACACTGAAAAGCCTGGGGCAAACAAGACTAGTGGAACCCTCATAACAATTTTTTAACAATTTTTAGCGCATTTTAAACCACTTTTTGAAACTTCTTGTCAATTTAAATAAATTTCAAAGCAAAAATTGGAAATATTCAGCCAATTTGTGCGCATTTAAATCAATTTTTTCTACTTTTTTGGTAAAACTAAAATTCGGCCAGCATATTTTGGCAAAACATCTGATTGCCGTACAATTTACAATAGTGTTATTTAACATGATAGACAAGTGTGGGTTGTCCTTTGTTAAAAATAGCATTAACTGACAATGAAAATCATATTTTCTTCAAATCTAAGACAACCGGCAAATCGGAATTGACAAGTTGAGAGACTTGAATGCCAGAGTTCAATAATAGACCTTTTGAAGTTTTGAGTAGTTTCCTACAAAATAACACAAAGAAAACGTTGTTTAACAAGGGGCAATATCCACACACACCAAACACTGAGAGTTTCACATGTCCAAATGGCAAATTGCACTTAATTGCTACTGCAATATCAACAGTCAGGTTATTCCACTCGTTACTGCTTGTTCAATTTTAAGAAAGTAAGCCAGCTGAAGCTGAAAACTTTTCTGAAAAGATAAATTGATGGTCGTAAACTTTGTCCTTAGGGAAGTGATTTTTATACTTGTAAATTCCTCGAGAACAAATCGATTTATTGCCGGGACAATCGGCAGCGGCAAATCCTTCACTTTTATACAAAAAAGAGAAAGGATATTAAAATAAAAATTGCTGAAGATTTTAAAGCCCGGCTTTACTTAATAGCTCCCTAATGGTTTGGCCTTAACTATGGCTCCTTTCTTGCTAATGACTCACATTTTCTATTCAATAAAAATTGGTAATGAAATCTTAATCCATAATAATCATTTTTAAGGTTAATTTCAACTCTAAAACATTTTTTATTCTTTGATAGATTTATTAAATAGCTTTACCAACAAAGGACGTTTACTTCTTCATAAACATTTATTAAACTGTCGGTATTTACAGTTTATATTCCAATGAAAATACTGCAGTTTAATCATCAAAAAAAGTAATGGACACGTATTGGTATTGTTAAATTGATAATAAACTTCCTCAACAAATTTTAATACACGAAAATTACAGGCATGAACAAGCATTTCTCGCTGATCCATCTCAAAAGCATTTTAAGATGAAAAACCCTTTTTCTTAACTTACAAAAATCCATTTAAAAATGTTATGCTTTCAATTGAAAAATCTAATAATCATTATTATGAAAGCTCAGAAACCTTTCTTTTGTTGTTTTTAGTAAAAACACTGTTCAAAATTAATGGTGAATTAAATGTAGCATAAACTAACTTAAAGCATCTTTAAACAAGTACAGTAACTAAAATGCACTTGTTCTTTGAAGTTTCATAACTTACATCAGTTACATGACATACCATGAACAAAAAAAAACCAAAACAATTATTTTCTTTAGTTCTCACAATTTCAGCTCACGACTTTGTTCGTAACATCATAAGCCACCAAAATCTACAATGTTAACAATTATATTTCAGCTGTGTAATTTAGTGCTTCTCAAACTTTTGACACATGATTTTAAATTTAGCCAAATATTTCTCAACTTTTTTTTTTGGTTGCAAATTTCTCGTACATTTTCTCCCAATTTAAATTCATTTTTTCAGGAGTGGCTACACAATTTCAGTATTTGGGACACCCCAACGGGCCACACAGTTGAGATTGACAACCACTGACTTTATTTGAACACACACCCATCTACGAAAACATGTTAACATAATTTTGTTTTAAAACACACCGTAATGTAGTTAACTTTACTTGTAAGAAAAACAGTTGAACATTTCAATTAACTTAACGCAGAGTAAAGTTACTTTATGAAAAATATCTACACGAATATTTGAAACAAGTCTCGTAAATCACAAGAGCTGTGTATGGCCTCAATCTTTTTGACCTTTTCACATTATGTACAATTTAAGAAAATAACATTAGCTGTTAAGTATACATTAAAATATTTTAGCATTTTAAAAAAACAAGAGTGCAACGAATTTTAAAAACACTTCCATCAACTTCTTCACACACGTTTTTGCTAATATAAAAATAAAATAAAAACTAAACGCTTATCAAAAAAAAATAATGAAATAAAAAAGACAAATAAGCTGCATTAGAAATACAAAATCTACAAAAAATATTGACAGCTGCTCCAATAAAAATACTGAAAAAAATTCAAATGAACAAACCCCTAAATTGCCTAACAATGAGGAAATTACAGACGCATTGATTTTTACTATTTTATATAAATCTTTTTCGTTTGATTTATTCAATTAGACATGATTGTCAGTTTGCAACGTTAAATCTATTTGCTCTCACAACAACTGACACCATTCAGTTTTTCCAGAAGTGCATTTTATTTATAAGAACTTGTAAGTAGAACTGTTTGATTAAAATAAGACAAATAAACGTGACTTTTAACTATGTCAAGTAGTTCAATAGTGCCACTTTTGTGTCAAAAAATAAAAAAAAATTGAAAAGGATTACGTAGTTATGCAAATCACTTACACAAAAATACACATAAAAATGCTGATTAACAACAGGTCTGATAATAAGCAAATATAAAAAAGTAGCACTAGAAATACCAAAACAAAATAAATGGCTGATTCACAGCACATTTTAACTTAAATGCAATTTATTTCAGTAGATTTTTTTTGACCAACAATTTCGATGCAAAATAGTAATATATATTTAACTCTGTCGCATAAATTTAACCTTTGTAAAAAAAAATTAGAAAAAAATACTTATATGACTAGCTATATATTTCAAAATTTCCCAAGTTGACGTACAAAACTGACGATTATAAATTATAATAAAAGAAAAAATTCCAATATATAACTATCCTTCATTCAACTCGTAGATTTTCCATTGTTATACTATCTCGTATATAAATATCCAAAAACAATTACAATAAATCTCAGCATGTTGCAACAGCATGGGCGTCAGCAACATTCATAATTTTTCAGTCGTTATTTCTATTTAAATAAAATCCTTCAAATACTTAAACACACGGGGATATTTAAAGTATAAAAACTCAAAATCCCAAGGAGTACCGGTATATTAGAAAACACAAATGGCAGTACTGTAATTGTCTAAATTTTAATTGAACAAAATGTATGTTAACACGAACAAAATTAAATACGTTACCGTATCTTAAAATTTATATTATCTCAACATTTATTTTACATTGTAAAAACTAAATATTTAAAAAAAATGTAACTTTAAAAATTTAGCATCTTAAAAATCACACTGATAATTTTGAAAATCACAGTTAGCATTTTGGAAACCATATTTAGCATTTTGGAAACCATATTTAGCATTTTAGAAACCACATTTAGCATTTTGGAAACTACATTTAGCATTTTGGAAACTACATTTAGCATTTTGAGAACCAGATTTAGCATTTTAGAAACCACATTTAGCATTTTGGAAACCACATTTAGGCACTTGGAAAACCACATTTAGCATCTTGAAAATCCCATTTAACATTTTTAGAACCATATTTAACATTTTGAAAACCAGATTTAGCATTTTTAGAACCATATTTAACATTTTGAAAACCAGATTTAGCATTTTGAGAACCAGATTTAGCATTTTGAGAACCAGATTTATCATTTTGAGAACCAGATTTAGCATTTTGAAAACCACATTAACATCCTTAAAACCATATTTAGCATCCTCAAAACTTGAAACTACAATATTACGACTTCAAAAAAGTTAGATTCTGCATCTAACAGCCAGTTAATCAATAACCAATGTTTCTAGACGAACCAATCAAAAACATTTTAAACTGATGTATTTACAAACTTTCCAAAGCCACACACACGTACAATAATATTATGCAACCGTTGCATTGATACTTATCAGTCGATGACACAGGCAGGCGTATGCTTTTTTAAAGTTATTCACGTTTCATCTCATCATTACGTCAATGTAAAACGCACTCTCAAGTAAACATTTTTTTTTTACATTTTCCCTATGATGACTAGGCGAATTACTGTTAACAATTTCTCATCTATCAATACAGAAAAAAAAAATCACACGCTTCACGTAAATTACAAGATAAAATACTCCTTTAACTTTTCCAGTTATAACTATAGCCATGTATAAAAGAAAAATCATTCATTATATTGAACATAAGCGCTAGATATCAATATGAGGAAATAGCGGACGTCCCTGGGTATAGAACTTTAGTTCACATTGTTCAAAACAGATCATGACGCCAAAGCATTAAAATAATCCCGGAAGTAGAACAAAACTACTGATCCTTAATATTTCAAATATCATCAACATCACTTGACTTTAACCGCCAAAAATTTCAATACTTAATATAATCAGCTAACGAATAAATTGATAAAAAAAATATTAATAAAAAAAACACCCACTCGATAATAAAAAGAACATATTTTTCAATTTTTTTTCTTTTGTATTTGAATTTTTGAAAGCAGCTCTAAAAATGTTTTCAAGATTAGTTATTAAAATTAACAAATTTCTATGAAATTTTTTTTTATTAAACAATATCAACAATAAGCTTTGAGATTCAAAAATGTTCACTTTTCAAGTCACTTATTATTAGCGCGATTTAAGCAGAACATTTATTGTTTAGCAAGGTAAACCAGCAATTTAAAGTGCAAGCAACAACAACAGGGTTAAAAATAAATGTGGTGAGTTCAAGTACTGCAGTTTCAAAGTAATACTAAAGTACCTTGAAATTGCACTATATATTTTAAATTTTTACGTTTTACTTTCATCACTTGAACTCGGATTTAAAAAATACTCCCATTATCTCCCAACATTTTCTACTCCATAACATCTACGCCGATTTGTAACACTTGATTTATTCCAATGGTTAAATTGAATAAGCAGAATTAAAAAATCCAAAACTCAAAAAAAAAAAAAGTTAGAGAGGTTTTTTTTTAATCAATTATTTAAATTAACACTGTATAATCTTAAACAGTTAAATGTATGTGCCGGAAGTTTAATATGTTGAATGCAAGACCAATTTCCAATTAAACTTAAATCAAAAATAAAAACAAAATTAATTTAGTCAAATCCCATTGGCTTTAGCAAATACAATAAATATGGCTTTCTTGATAGAAATGTGCAAAAATATTATTTTAAAATACGTGCAATTGCTATTTATTTTTATCATTCTCAAATGATACCTTTTAAACACATTTTTAACTCGTTCTTTAATTCCACAGCAGCATTTTGTATGCAAATTTAATCAAAATATTTATTTTAGACAACCAAATAGTATCAGCTTTTATTTTCTAACGTATCCATTTGTGTAGATTACGCAATTGACAAGTACTACAGCTATTTAAAACATTGTACAACTTTCACGTGCAAATTATTTTCATCTATTTGTAAAATTATCATTAAGCCGTCATTCCTAATTCGATCACGCGGCACTAATAATATCTTTAATTATCAGGAAGTATATTAAGACACGACAAACGTCTCCATAAAGATACCATGATACAGCAGAAGCATACAAGTAACTAGCGTATAAATGCAGGTGACAGAAGCCATTGCAATTTTTTAAAAAACAAGTATCGCTATAAAATTTGCCGTCAATATCAACATGCAAATTATATGGCTGTCATATGTAAATATAATAACAGCATACACATACACACAGCCAGATCCAACAGTAGCAGCTTCGAGTGTATTTCGGTTCTTTAAACTTGAAGTTGTAGTTCCTATCAATCCTAAGATACTTCTTTTTTCTCAAAGAAAACGATAACATTATTTTCCAGAAGGAGAAATCCAAAACAACAAAATTTACACATATACAAACGGTGACCAAACGTCCTTTATCTGAGAAGCTTGTCCTTTTGATACATTTTTCCACTCAAAACTCCACTTTTGTACTATAATTTAAGTTTCCAAATGTTTAAGTCCTTTATTTCAGTATTATTTGAGTAAAAAATAAACCAAATACATGTAGTCAATTTAAAAATGATCGATACTATCGGCTTGTCCTTTTATTTTCTTCAAGGAAATATGGTCACCGTGCATATACAATACCTTATCAATGTAAATGGGCTTCATTACACACTATCATCTTATACCATGTTTTTTAGTTTTTCCTTATTATTTTTTTTATCTTAACAAACCGTTCAACCTGTTCTGTTATGTGACAACAACTGACATTGAATTTATTGAAAACGAAACAAGGCTAAAGCTACAGTAATTTTACCACATTTATACAGCAATAATTTTAAACTATCAAGATGCAATGTCAGCTAGCGCTTTTTTTTTTCCTTATTAGCTTTTATTTTCCAAAAAAGATTACTTCAACTGGTTTTCTCTAACTTATTTATTTACCATCTATGAATTTCTTAAATTCTCTGACGTTAAATTCATTGACATTCCTCGTCAAGGTTTCAACTTTTTATCAAGTTTACTACCCGCTAATTCGTGAAGAATTTAAGTGACATTTGGTATTATTTTTGTTAATTAAATAATACATACGAGCTTTTCTCATAAACCGAATGCGAAATACTCAAGAGTAATGAGCGTATAACGTTAAGGATCCAGTCAAAGCAGCAATTAGCACCTAGCACAGGAACTTTTATTACTACATAAACCACCATTCTATGGTTCTAACATGCCCATAAGCTTTACCTCGAGTGGGTTAATTGCGTTAGACTTTTGTTAATTGGATATCCGGTTAAAGAGCAAACTGTACGTGTATAATTGCGCTCTCAAGTCAATTAAATTAATATGCTGTAAAACAGCAGACACGTAAAAATGCAGAAAACATTACAGTTTAAAAAAGCCAGTTATAACTTACACACTGTAGAGGTTAATTTTAAATATGAAAGTCATTTTAAAGCTATACTGGGTGACAAATTATAGGCGGCCACAGAACCCATGTATTTTAAATGCGCATTCGAAGATCACGTAGCGTCATAGACTCTGTAGTCGCCTTTAACTTGTCTCAGAGTATATATTAAGTAGATTTTAGTCACTGAAAATTAAATATTGAAGCTACAGAGCATCATAGCCTTACCAAAAACCAAGTTTTTTTTCTTATTTTCAAATATTTAGTTATCAAAATTTCAGTTTTGAGTGCATAAAACTTTAAAAACCATTTTTTTTCTGGTAAATTACATTCAGAATATGATTTAATTACCAGAAAAACCGATATCCAATTTTGACTTAAGTCTAGAAACCAAAATTTTTCATTAGAAAGCCTCATTTAGTTATTAAAAACTTGATTGTTTTTTTAAAAATCAAAATTTCACGAGTAAATTCTTGTTCAGTTCAAGCTATAACACACAGTAACAAAAAGTGTATCACACAGTCGTCTCTTAAATTTTCTCAGTTCAATCATTAAACTTAACGAGCATAAAAATCACACAAAAGTTAATCAAATAAGTTATAGTGTATCAAATCAGCGTTGGCATCGTATACGCAATTAACCTACTGATGCATCACCGTCATGATTCAAAAACACAGCAATTACAAAATAAACACAGCGGAGCATTTTATTGTTTAAAGTTATATAAATTTCGGTACGACATTTCCAGCCTGATTACTACAAAGTGGCGGAACTTTCTAATGATTGGCCCGGTGAGTAGCGAAGCACAGGAAAAACAAAACTCCGGATTTCTCACAAGCAGTCATTCCCTCTCACGCAACGTTAACGTGAGAAATCTCTATTGTCCTACTTATCTCTCTCTTGGACCTGTCGACTAACTTACATCCAACCCCTCTCACCATCTCCCATTCTCCCCCGAATTTTTTTAATCGATGCCCATGGCTGTTTTTGAAGTCTATAATCAAGAAATTTCTTTTTCTCAGCCAAAAACAACACCCTTTTTCATGGACAAGTCAAAGTCGCCATTACCCTACAATAACAAGCCAGTCATATAATAACATAATACAATCCGGTAAAAATAAGAAGAAAAAAATCTTTTTATCCAAGACCAAAAGTTGAAAAAAGACGGTGTAAAATGATGAAAACCGAGCGGGTTTTCATTGAGGTCAATCATTTATGACCTGTACAAATGGTGGTGGCACCAAAGAGTATTAACTTAGCAAGACAAACTCGACCTCGTTACACCAAATACATCAAAATTTTCTTTAATTTTTTTTTGTTGGATTGGATAAAACCGCTAAGTTGTAACACCTTCGAAATAATCAACCACAAAAATAACTTATTCTTTCCAATACAGGAACCGTTAAACTTCAACATTCGCAACGTTATCTCAACAATAAATTTCAAACACGCCATGTCAATAAAAAAACGTAAATAGTACAGCTTTTTAAGATTAAAATCTTTAGAGCTCGTCTTCAACAACTACAGTACTGCTATAAGTAATAATAATGCAGCTTCACTTTTTCTATACCGGTATCCAAAAAAAGTGGAAGTACATTATAACAAACAACTACAGAAACATTTTGTAAACAGAAAAAATACTACCAATAATTTTAAAAACAGTTCTATAATTTTTACGTACTTTTGCAATAAATTTAACATTGTCCACCAATTTTTGTTGCATTTTGTACCCATTTTTTCCTGTAATTTTTTACCATTCACACATGCAACTACATTTAAATTACTTTTTAATAAGTTTAAACAACTTGTGAGTTGAAGTAACACACTTCTCTGTATTTTAACCAATTTTTCTCCATCATTTTTACCATATTTTTCACCTTTTTTAACACTCCTGTGACTTTTAAATTAAAAAAAAAATCAATAAGTAATAACTTACTTATCGTCATTCAAATGTGTCGACTGCCAATCCTGATTTCTGATAGTGTAACTAGCCTCAAATTGCACTTGGCTAATATTTTGCTGCTGAGAATTAAGACTGTGCAAAATCGTTTTTCTGCCATACATTTGTTTATACAGTTTATATTGATCCCCATAAACCCAGCACACTTTCCACCACTGACGGCACATAAGGATGCCATCTTTCGGGCTGATTTCTTTTTCCTTTTCTTTTGTCGACATTATCCGCTTATAGATTGTAATTCTCCCCTAAAATCCTCTTTCCAACAAAGAGCATCTCAATTATACAGAAAAAAACGAAAAGAAAAAAAACAACTTTTTCTCTAGCGTTTCAGTTCATCCCGAACTAACCACCATCACCAAAAGGAAGCGGTAGAGATTTTTATCCTAAACACATGTAGTATGTACGTAAATAAAATGTTCTCCCTCTCTTCTTTTCTTATTTTTAGCCGACATTAAGAAGATGAAGAAGAGCCCAGCTTGTTTGTCCTAAACTTAAACGGACCACCTTTTGGAAACACACACACACACACACATACACCGGAGTCACGATTGAAACAACGAACATCAATGTAATCCAACAAATCACTTGAATAAAACCCTTGTACTAATACACAAGAAAATTAAAAAAATAAAATAAAACTGGTTGTAATCAAGTAAAATCGACCTCACTGATTTCACAAAACCGATCAGCTCCCAAACAAACACACAACACTGCTCCTTTCTTCTTTTTCACCGATCAAATAATAAAAAAAGTGTAATTAAAACTTTTTTCTTAAAAAAAAAAGCACCTTCCTCAATTGGGAGAAGAGAGTTGAAAGAAGCTGGCTCCTCAAACCTCAACTGGCCGTCCACTGTTGCTCTTTTGCAAGGTACAGTAGTTTCACTCAAACATAAAAAAAAGCCACAACAATGACGCCATACACATTGGATGGAGGTGAGGTACTCCCTCCACACACTTGCATAGGCAGCACCACTGCGCCAGCACCGCAGCAAGAGTTTAGGAAAATAAGAATGGAGCCCTCCTACTAAAGGGTGGCTTCAGGTGGTAAAAAATTAAGTTGAATTTAAACTTAAAGAAAAGGTAAGTCTGTACTGCCCCCTTGGCTTTTGCTGCACGCCCTCTCCTCCTATCCTCACATGTTTTTTTTTTATTTATTTTATTTTTTTACTAACAATGGACGTTCATGCATATTCGCCGCCTATATACTGTAAAACTTTTTCAATCTATCATTTTCTAACTCGCATAATACTGTAATAAAAACAACTTTTTTGTTTAAATATAAAAATCAGCAAAAAAATATTGAAACAATTTATATTATACAATAAAACATGAGACATTGTGTTTAATATGTGAACTAAAACGAACGCCCAGTTTTTCATAAATATATGCGAAATTTTTAAATATAATAGCAAGAACTACTGAAAAAGTTTGACAATTTTAACGGCAATTATAACAGCAATTAATCCACTGTTAAAAAAATACAATAAGAGCCATTAAATTATGATAATACAGTATTTTTATAGTCGGGGATAGTTTATTATAGAAATTCTAAAACTGTTCAAAGTTACTTTCTAACCATTTATAAATAATTAAAAACACTGACCTAACATGCTCTAAAAAGCATTTTAAACGGTAATCAAATTTAAAATAGTGTTTTAAATTATCGTCAAGAAATGCCACCAAAATTAAGTAAAATTTACATAAATAAATATAGCACTGAAGTATCAAAATTGACATTAAATGCAAAATTGTAGTTTGTAGTACAAAATATTATTTTTAAATTTTTAGTCACTAGCTGCCTTTTTAGCCTTTAAATTCAAATTTACTCAATAACGACTTCAACTTAAAAACAATAGTAAGGCGGCGAATTTGTAGTTAGAATAAATCTCGTATATTTCATTTTCGTATGCTAAATGTTAAAACCACCCGCTGTCGGTTCTAAAAAATATTAAAAAAAATTTTTAATGGACCAACCAACCCTCTTTCCCACCTATCAATCCATGAGAGAAAAAAAACTTTTTTTTGGTCCTGTCAAATTTGTAATAGTTGCCTAAAGGTGGCTAAAAAGTAGTAGATTAGTAGTGTACTAGTCAAAAAAAATCATGTTTGTACTCACACAAGGCATCAAAACACAGATATACTGTAAGAAGACTTTTTAAACAGTTGTCCCAAAAAAAAAATTTTAATTATTATAATAAAGTTAAGATATGGCAGCAGGAAAAAGTCAGACATTATGGGGAAAGTAAAAATATGCATGGAAAAAAGGAAACAAAGCAAAAAGATAATAGTAAAATGGCTTCTTTTATATACGGCCTTTCTATACTAATCATAAATAAAAAATGTAAAATTAAACATGTACGGTATATAGCATGAAATTGATAATGTAGCATAATAAAGACCTCCTAGGAGAGTTCCTCGCAATATTACACGTCTTTATTACATGCCCCATTGTTATTATGTAATAAAATAAACCAACATAATATTTTATAATGGTTATATTAATTAATAGTAAACACCGGAAATTAAAATAATTACTGTACATGTACTGTATGTCTCTTGTCTCCAGCGTCACTCAATTTAGAAAATAATTAAACAGATTAATAGTGACCAAACACATGGAATATTATTGAAAATTTATATTTTGCAATTATTTTCAAACATTTTAAATTTTAGCTTAGTGACTATTAGCACTTCCTTTCCTAATTTTAACGTCACAATGGTTTGAAAAGTATAAATGCATCATTACAATACGTTTTCAATTGTACTTATTTTCATTTTGCACAGAATAATAACTCGTTAATTAGATATCGCTAACACTTCAGTGCATATTCAATGTAATCGGGTGACACGATCGCGAGATTAAATAATTCTTAACAAAAGATTTGTTTTCTTTTATTATTGTATTCCTTGAGCGTTTTTGTCTCGTCGAAAAGAAATCCAGTCGTTGTGTTTTAGCTGAGTTATAAATAAACCCCAAACTCTATTCATAAGCCCTAAAATATGTTTTCTCTCCCATGGAATTTGATATCATCAGTTAGGGAGAAACATAAAAAAAAATACCCAAAGGCAACAATGGGTGGCCTTAAATTCCAGCCACAATCGCCTTTTAACCCTAAAGATGCCTTGAGGGAATCTTTATATTTTTTTTATACGTGGACCAAGCCCTTTTCGATACTCCCTGCAATGCAATTGCCATAGCACCCCTACCGATGGAATGTTGAAATCGTCGACAGAAAACGAAGTCAATAATAAAATTGGTTGGAAATTAAAAAAAATACACACAAAGCTATCATGTGCGGTGTCGCTGTCCATGAAGCCAAATGAAGTGTTTGGAAAGCCCATTTCTTTGTTAAATTATTATTAACAATTTTCATTCAGTGAATCAGTGTAACATGACACTTCTAATTGCGACTACATTATTTCCTAGAAGATAATAATAATAATAATAATGACAGTTCTAAATAAAAGCCAGAGGATAAATTATGTTTCCTGATTAAATAATTTAATTGGGTAAAGAAGAAACCAAATGACATTAAGACAACGTAATGTTATTGCTATAATAAGACAAAATCAAATTAAAATCTTGATTTTCCAGAATCAAAAAGCTAAAAACAGGAAACAGCATACATATAACCAATTGTTTACGTAGACCGAAATTAAAATCAATTAAAAATGTTAACTACATTAATAATCTGATTAAAACACGTTATTTTTTCTAATTAATAACCCGATTAAAACCTATCATTAACAATTATTATCAATAAACTTAAGTCAATGGCCTAGTTTCTTACTGAATCAATTATCAACAAACAAAAAAATTTAAAAATATTAATAAATTGCTCAAAAACTTCATTAAAAAAGCTCAATGTGCTTTAGTTAATTGCATGTCATTTTAATTTAACACCCTGTATGTATTCCTATAATAATTTTTATCAGAAAAGTTTCTCTTATAAATTCGGTCTAGCAGACTGATAAATTATTCTCTAATTAAAAGTAAAAAAAAAAAAACAAGGCGATTTAATTTACCCATTGATAAAAATTGTTCGTCCACTAACAAGCTTTATATTTTTAAATTGACACAATGAACAAGATAAAAAAAAATAACAATCAGTGTCACAAATATATTAAGCAGTTATAAAAAAATAACAACAACATAAATTGCTCAGCCAAAATATTTTCAAAAGCGTCATTTGCTAACGAGCATGTAGTTGTACATAACACTTAAGTTTTCCGAGTATTTATAAGCAAAACTGTTCATTTGATAGAAGTGAAACCAGTAAAACAGCACAGTAGGGAGTTAATGCAAATCCAAAGCAAAATAACTATCCAAGATCCATTCCCCTCTCTATTTTTAGCAACCGTATGCGTGTGTACACACTATAACATACACTTTGCATTTAGACAAAGTGATGACTGAATTTTGTCTGTCATTTTAAAAGAATCTTAATTTCACTCAACTGAACAGTATTTTTCAACGAGCGATATCTATTTAGAAGACAAACTACCCATTTTACACTGAAAAACAATTTTTCTTTTTCTAAAAATAAAAAAAAACCATCATATGTCACAAGTTGTTAATCATTTGCCTTTGCCATCAGTACTAATACAGACAAAACAAATCCATTTACCAAAAAAAAACAAAAACCCCTAAATATCCAATTTAAACTACTGCAAAAACAATAGCAAACAATCTAAACGTAATTCACAATGAAAACTCCGCCATTTGAAGAAAATAAAATCAAGTTGTCGCCAATAATTTACTTCTAAAAACATCTTATTGTTTTCTCAATTTAAATTCTTTAAGTTAGTTTGTGTATAGAAAATACATTACACAACCATTTCTATCGCTATTTCCGCAATTACTTAAACTGGTCCTCAATCTAACTGAAATCGCTCTTTTATAATAATAAAGTTCATTGAAAAAGAAAAACAAAAGCTAAATTTACGACAATGGTTGGGCGAAAAGTTGATTAAACTTGGCAGCAAAACAACTCTTGATTTTAAATTACAACAACTAATTACATAGTCATTGAAAACAGCTATCAAAAACAAGGTAATGTAAATGAAAGAACACTACTGTAAAATTTAACTTTCTCAAACCTAAAAAAAAAAGAAAAAGGAAAAAAAAACCTCAAAAACATACTAAAATCTACTTCAATTAAAAAATGTGCAAAAGTGGATTAATCGAGATGGTGAAAACTGTTGGTAATACTGTTGGTAAGTTACCTTACTTGTGTATCCGACAAAAAAAAAAAACATTACTTAATCTACTAACGTTATTTAATTAAATAAGGGTGCTATTGTTTTCCTAATCTATTTGTAAATATCGTGACAAAAGTCAATTCACATATTTTTTTTAATTAGACACAGTCCACCTCAAACAAGTCAAAATTAGACATGATATTCCTGAATGCCACGACTCTTCTTGTCTATTAAAATAATATCTTTATAGCAATATTTCTTCATAAAAGCAGAATATCATTATAACATAAGAGTTACTTATACAGAGTCTTACTAAGAATAATAATCAAGACTGCATTTTCTTCATATTTCTGCTTATATACTGTACAAGACGTGTACAACGAGAAAAAAAATTTAAAAATTAATTTCTACTTGTAAAAATAAGAAAGCATACTCAGGCGTTACTATGTAGCCTGAGGAAAGTCTAAATTTAATTTAGATAAGAGTCTAAATACTGCAAAAATAATTCTTCATTGCATTTTTTTGTGTTGCTATTCTCCTTTTCCATTTTGTATACATATACACGCAATAAGTTCACCGTATATTGCCAACATTTCCATCATCTAAGTGCTTATATTCTCCATCTCGCTCTTACATTAAGTGAAGAAAATGTAATGCAAAAGTAGAAAACAACTCTCTCTCCCATCAACTTCAAAATGGAGACGTTTTAGCAATAAAATCTCCGTAATGTCGGCTGCATATAAGAGCGAATCAAATTCAAAACGGAAGATTTTTTAATTCAGCTGTTTGCGGCGCCACATGATGCCCCACTCACCACGCCACTCCCCCCTACGCTAAAAACAAACGAAATAAAACAAAATTGCAAATAAAAATGGCACAGTCAAATAAGTATCAATTTATGTTCCTCAAAAATGCACAGAGCAAAAGCAAAAATGAAATAATAAAAAAAAATAGTCCTCCAGCATCAAAATATTGAAAGGAAATAGTCAAAAACAAATACAAAAAATATATAAAAAGTTATAGCAAAATTGAAAAAAAAAAAATTCAAAAACGTAAATATAAGATTATTAAGTTTTTTTTTATAATAAAAAATTATATTTTCTTTACTGTGCGATATATTGCGTGCTTTGACAGCATTTATTAAAGTTTGCCATGGCATTAAGTTTGGGCATAAAAAATTCAAAAATAAGTAAAAAGGTTTGTTTTTATTATTATTTTACTCTTGCTCGTCGTCATACAGTAAAGTATGTTATGCTCTTATGTTTAAATATTCATATTCCAAGTTTTTAAATGACCCTCTTCAACGCTCAGTAGGGCTTCTCAAATATGCAAAAATTTAAAGTCCCTGTGAGATGTAATGTTTGTTTTGACGCCTTCTACTTTGACGTTGGAGCTGCAGAAGTTATAATGTTAGAGAAAAAGATAATATGATGAGACGGAATAGAAATAAACCATAACTGCAACGCCAATATTAGAAAACAAGAAATCCCTAACCGTCTATATCATAAAAAGAAAATATTAGTGATGTTTTCACTTTTTTTTTCCTTTTTTATTTTTGAGGTTGGGGGGAAAAAAATTGCGTGTCCACAAAACTATTGGCAGTGTTGTTTTACTGTCAAATCATTTCAAACAAACTCTTCCTAGAATAGCAAATACAGCATGCATTAAATATAAGTTTGCAGAAATTGCACCGTTTTTATTTCTTACTCAGAAAATCAGCTTTTAAATTTTCAAAAAAATAAAAAAAAATACAGTACAAAATAAGTTATTAAGTAAATGTATGCAAAATATCTATGCAACGCTACATAAACGTAGTTTTAAATTTGAAAAATAAAATAAAAATTCGACATTTTTATTTAAGAACCTAATTAAGGAAGTATTTAACGAATTATGCGGATAATTGTGTCTATCTATGTGTCAGTTTATATAAAAACTTTGCTACGTGTACACTTACATGTCATTTGTTGTAAAATATTTGATCTCGTAAGTTAAACTCAGATGTAAAAAAATTATAAAAAATTGTTGCTATATGAATCACCAGTATCAGGGCACCTACAAGTTATAATAAGAATGGTTGTAATAATTTATAACATTAAATAAATTTTTTCTTTAAAAATTAATTAAATTGAAGCAATATAATGCTCAATTACGAATTCAATCGCAAACCCAGATTTTCATTTAAAATGACAAATCAATAACAAAACTTAATCATTTAATTATTCTTCATTATAATTTTTACTGTAATCGTATAAAATTCACTAATTCGATTGGGGGTTTCCAGCAACTCTTGTTATGTTTTCTTTTAAATATTAAAAACTCCAAAATGATAATAAGCCGCTTTAATTTATATCCTATTAATTAAAAATTTGTACATTAAATTAACAGCAATTACATGTTGGTAGTATCAAATCACTTCACCACAAAATTTAATTAGTCAACTTTAGTATAGTAACACGAAACAAGTAAATAAAATTATTGCATCGTCCACAATATACTGTACTAGTCAGCAAATTAACATGGAAAATAAGTCTCAATTGTTCAGCCACAATGTAAACAAATTGGCCAAAATTTTCTCGTCACTTATTTTAAAAAGCTGAGAAAACTAACCTTGTTAAAGAAAAGATTACTGTAAAATCCCCCTGACACATTACTTTTATATTATATGAAAACGCATTGTCATCTGGAATAGAAAGGAGCCATTATAATACACTGCTGGCTATTTTCAATTCTCTCATATGGTCAAGCCAGGAAGTCTTCATATAAAAAATAACGAGAAACCCCATAAAAAAACTCGCAATTTTCACATGTCAGTCTTGTATAACTGTGCAGCGTAACATCCAACTAAAATATACAAAAAAAATTTAAGAAAAGACTTCCAACTTTCAAGTTCCAAAGTTGAGCATCAATTAGAAAAAGGGACCGTCACAAATGCTAAAAAAAAAATCCCTTTGACAAATACATCCTATGCTCGTAGTCGACATTTGACACCAAACGGTCATTTACAAAACCGTCTTCAAGTTTCACCAACTTTTCAGACAAAATACTTTTCCATAAGGAATAAACCAAACCATCTGCCTTACACCAACAAAAAATATCTTAACAAGCTAGTCATCAGCTGCTAAAAGAGTCTAAAGTGGCATTTTCTTTAATGGAAAAAAGTATTTTTGGTCGTTAACAACAACGACAAGCAACAAAAAAAATTCCCTACTTGAAGTTTACAACATTTTACCAGATTCAATAGATTCCCATTAAAAAAAAGACAGTTAAAAACGTAAAAGAGAAAGGCACAGCAAAGTCTTTTGCTATTGTGATTCTCCAAGGTGAAAAACAAGGTTAGTAGATTACTGTGATTACAAAACGCAAGGTGGCAGCACCAAACTAAAGATTCCATAATAAAGCTCAATGCGTGCAGGTGCAATGTGTACAACGTATGGCACGCGAGATCACTTAAGAAAAAAAACCGAGCAATAAATTTATCAATTAAATTTGGTTAAACACTTAATTAAATTAAGTTTTAAAAAACTCCATTGACATAACATGATAACACTAACTGATTCTCAAAAATCGTCACTGAATTCAAAGTCTAATTTTGTTAATAGAAATCTTAGCTTCATAAATAATATTACAAAATTTTCGAATGCTAAAGTTCTAAAGGAAAAATCCATGGCTTGCAACGGCTGATAATAGTTTATTCCATCTTTTGCAGTTTTAGACATTTTAAGTGAGTCTCGCAGCTGAAAGATGTTGAGAGTCCTAATAAGTACGGTAAAGTATAAATCAGCAAACCAATAATCATCCCACGTGTGTTTCTTCAACTTTTCTAACTCTTCAAGCACATTAAAAAACGTGTTATTTAAGGTTGGATTGCTGCTAATTATCAATTACACGCTAAAAGCGACGTAATAATTAAAACAAAACGAGCATAAATCGCTTACCTTGAAATTACCACGTATTAACACTACTGAGTTTAGTAATTGGGAATTCGAAGGATAAACACACATTGCTCACTTTTGCATAATAATGTTAAGCCAACAGAGGCAATTTCTATTTTCTAGGTCAATTTCCACTTACACTCCACACAACCCCCCAACAAATTGCCTCCAACTTTGCGCAACGCTGCCAATCAACAATACACTATTATAAATTTTGAAAAGCAATATAAAAAAAATGATTTAAGTCTTTTTCTTACTCACCTACTTCTGAAAAGTTTATAAGGTTATATATGGCGCAATTTTGTGTACTCCTTCTTTCGTCTTTAGTTCTTTACCCTGTTTCAAGTAGAACCATATTATCCTTCACTTGAATATTATTGGCCTAATTAGTAATTGCTGTTAACTTTTAAGAAGTTAAAATTCGCAGACACAAACACTTAGAAAAATCCAAATGAAGCGCGAATTTAATTGTAATTACGCGTCTGTAAGATTGCACAAAGTTGAGTTTAACATGTGGAGGAATTTGTCACTCAAGCACGATTAACATAAGGGAGTGTTTGTTTGTTGGGAATAAAATTCCCCGCGGTTATTAAGTCCGGCACGCGATGCTTGTCAACTTATCCAACTTTTTCTTCGGCTTTTCCTCTCTGACACAAACTTTTTATCTTCGTTAAGTTAAGTAGTCCACGCACATTATACGATGGAAGCTATCATGGAATTAGCCCAGTAGAGTGTATAGCACAGACAGTATTGAAATGCAGGCCGTTAATCAGCACCAAAATAATCGTTCTCTTACGTCCCTTCTCTGTTTCAAGCATGGAACTTCAAAGCGAAGCGTGCGTTGGTTTAGAGCGGCTACATAACATAATAATGATCGCTAATAGATGTCGCTACTGGCAATGGCAAAACGAGGTTATCAATTTCTGTACGGCACGTAATTACAGGGTGAAACAGAGAAACACCAGCAATTTAAATGAATTATTGTAATACAGTGAAATCCGCTTAACACAAAAAAAAACTTTGCGGTTCCGAACTAAAGTATAGACATTTCCATACACTTGTTTTCTGTTAACACGAAATAAAACCCGCTTAACACAAAAGTGGCATAAAATATGATGTACCCTAAGAAATGTTTTTTTAGTGTGAATTTTGTTTTTGTATGCTCCGCTTTAGACAAAATTCGTTTAACACGAAGAAATTTTTCTGGCCCGACCCTTTCGTGTTAAACGGATTCTACTGTATTATTACCGGTACTTATTACAGGGAATAATCCCAGGAAGACCTTGTACAACAAGGTGAAACTGAAGTAGAATAAACACGACTGTGACCAAACACGAGTTTGACCAAATACAAAAAAATTTAAAAGATTTAGATATCTAAAAGACAAAATAAAGGTATTACTGCAGTTTCAAAAGTTTGGGTATGTAACCCAATGAATTTAAAGATATCCAAATATCTAAATTAAAGATATTACAAGTATCTATCACTCCAGATATACCGTAGTACTGGAACTTACTGTACATCTTTAAAAGTCTAAATTGCTGCATTTGATTTAGATCTGTTAAGTTGCTGCTGCTAATTCCTGCAGTTGCATCGCAATCTAGGATGTGCATTCCTTTAAATTCACTAAATGCAGCTAGAGTAAACAACTTAACGCAGTTAAAGAAGAGCATCAATATCCTAATCTTCACTTAGTCGACATTCCAATATTTAAGAAAAAAAAAGTTAAAATCCCAAAATGTTACTAAAAAATTAAGTTGTCAGCAGCAGTTCCCAGACGGAAAAATGAACCAAGTTGAAACCAGTGTTCATTTCATCCCACTGTACAATGTTAATGATCCATCTACAAGTATTACCATTTTCCCAAATTTATGTCTGGTTACGTATTTTGGAAGTACTGGATAGTTTTCAAACTTTTAGTAGCTGGTAAGAAATTAAAACGTAGTTCTTAATAACTGTATTCGTGTAAGTTAAAAGGTAACAGACAAGCATACTGTAGGTGAAAGAATATTTAATCTTTGAGCACCAATAAAAGTTACACGAAAACAGCATACACTACTTACTGTACAAGCTGAAAGTCCGCATGTAATAATTAAACAGTGCAACTTAACTCACAGTACCTTGTGAATCTCATTTTTCAGACTTAAGCTGTCATGATAATCGAAAATAAATCAAGAACACAATTTTTGGTCTTATGTAGTTCATGTATAACTTACCTGACTGAGCGAATTATGAAATACCATCAATTGGCGTGGCACCTGTTTACAATAATTCATAACTGTAATAATGTACATTTAAATCCACCGCTGCAAACATAATTAAATAACTAATTGATAAAAGCAGAAACTGTTAACAATAACATAACTTACAGTATAAAGTTTAACAACAGCGTACGGTACTCAAATATTTCATTTAAATAAAACATTTTTTATTACGCAAAGTAATTCAAGTTTTAGTCAGTCAAATAATTAGATAAAACAATTCGCCAATCAAATTTTCCAAATATATTACCTATAAAAATTTTTTAAATCGATATACACTCTTCAATCGATTCTACAATCTTAATAAACATCAAGTTTGAGTTTATGTTATCATGCACTGATGTTCCTTGAGCCTTTATGGAGTTCAACACATTTTCTTTCTAGTGGTATTTTTCTTCAATATTCTATAAGAATAAGAAAAGATTAAAATTTATAACAATTAATTATTATGAGAATAAGAAACCGATAAACCATTACCCGCAAAATATTAAAACTTTCAATGAAATCTTCCTTAAAGGTGCACCGGCTCCTCTGAATTCAATTTGATTCTTTTACAGTAAATCATTGTGTACTTTTAGTACAGTGCTTAATCCCAAGCAAGTCAATCAAACGCCTTGGTGTATCGATTCTTTATAGCCACACACATAAAGAAAAAGTGGGGTAAATCTGCCAAGCATTATTATTCCTGGAATCCTTAGTATAAAAGCTGCAAAATAAAAAAGTTTATCAGTTTTTTGCAAAAATGATTTTACGCTTACCTTACATCAGCAGAAATTTCAATATTTTTTTCACAACCTTTGTTCACTGCTTCGTATCCAACTTTGAAGCTAAAAATGAATTTTTTATCATGCAAAATGAAGGCCATTCCTTTAAATTTATATTGTAACGTTTTTATTCTTCGCAGATGCCTTGTTAAGTCAAGTCAGAGAAATCGTATATAACTACAATTGTTTTTTTCAAATAAACCAAAAACAAAAAACGAAATTTTTTTTTTTGGTCACGTCTAACAACACTAACGTTAGTGTTTACATTTCTACGAAGGAAAACGGGTACTGTATACTTTTTTATTTTGTTTTTTAAATTGGATTTGTCAACCCAGTCTGTTAACGTTTTCATGCGAATCCCAATAACATAAATTAACGTTTTCACCTTCATTATTCATTTCCCCTTCAAATTCAATCGAGGGACGTTTCTAAGTATAAGATAAAAAAAGCAAACAAACCAAAAAAAAAAAAAAAGAAGAAAAAAATTATTTTAGTGCTGTTTTCCTATGTTAAATCGTTTTATAATAATTAATGTGTCTTTTTACAAAACACAAATCACGTAACAAATATTATATCATTGTTTGCATATATAAGCATTGTCAACCACCCTTCGATAGCGTCAAATATTTTATATCTTTGCCACATTTCATTTTTAATTATTGTGAATTCAAATAAACACAGGAAAAAAATGGTTCCATGTATTCTATAACATTTGACTAACTTATATTTTGTTTTCTTTAACTACTAATAGTCTCTTATTAATGAACCAAACGCGTGCTCAAATATACAGCATAATAAACAATCTCAACTTTTTCTTTTATAGTAAAATGTTGATAAAAAAAACTTCTAGACTTTTCTCACCTATTATAATTAACAGTATTACCATATTATTACTGTCATAAAGCACATTATTATGATATAATTGTGCAAATTAGAAATCTCGATAGTTTTATAATTTTGCAGAAAACAAGTCAAATGTTTAACTATAAAAAGTGGTGTAGCTGTAAAGCAGAAATTTCTATGAAAAATTCAAAATACCGTTTTCAATATCCTTTCATGAACAGAAAAATTAATTAAAAATGACTAAAATGCATAAAAATATATTAAAAAAGGGACTAAAATGTCTACAATTTCTTATCAATTGATTACTGGTTAATTCAGCTAGGTACGCCACTAGTTATGATAAACAGTAAAATATCAAAATGTACTGCATTTAGTAATGAAGAGAAATGACTAAAATTGAAATTGGCATCAAATTTAAAAAGTTGATAATATGTTTTAAGTACATGTAAAATATTAACTATAAGTATAGGATATAAAAGGACTAATTTGCATTATTAAGAAAAAGTATAATAGCAGTTCAATTGCAAGTTTTTAATGCTTAGTGAAAAACTGTCACCAAGTCACATCATTTAAGATTATCATATTAGCATTTAACTCGGCTAACACACCTAATTAATTATTGGGATGCCTCATAAGTTCATCAGTTTAGTCAAGAAGGTTTAATTAATGTATATAATCAATTACAATTTACAGAGCCAAAAATGCATGCAGTTCCAATGAGAAACTATGCAGTAAAGTTCGCTTTCACTTTCCATTGTAATTGTTGCACCTGTAAAATATCATTGATGGAACTTGTGAGACAACCCGCCATTTTCATCCGTAAAATTAAAACATTAAAAGGTTCCTTAAGAGTTAAACAATTAGCTTAAATAATGGGAATAAAAACTAAAAAATTAATGGAATCGATGGATCTATTTATGCTATTTGCTTAGATCGTATAAGTACATAAACAGAAAAATAATAAAATAATAGTAAAAAAAAAACAAACATTCCCAAACGTCAAGAGCATAAATGTACGTGCAAAATATTTTTTTTGGTAATACGCCTTATAATTTTTTTTTGCTTTTACAGTCACTCATTGACTCAGTGCTAAATATTATCATTGTCTTTTTTTTACAGGGATTTTGTTGTTTTTTTTCATATACTGTATTTTGAACGATGTGATGAAATTACACTGTTAATATAAACTTACTGTAGAAACGTAAATTAAAATGGGAAGGGGGAATAAACCTCAAATATACATTGAACTGTTGACATTCCAAACCGATAATACGTTTATAAAATTAAGTGAATAATAAAATGATCCACAAAAAGGATCCATTAATTACATGAAATATATGAACAAGGCAAACGTGATCATTTTTGCGGAACATGGTAACTGTTCAACCAACCAATCAACTATACTTTCAATTAGTTACAAAGTCAACAAACAATTTGTTCAAAAATTAAAAAATATTATAACGGAAATATTGCAGTGAAATAACGATCAGAGTCACATTTATCCAAATTAGCAAATAATTAGTAGTGATTTTTAGTGAAAGCTTTGGTTTAAGAAGCTTAATAAATTTTATTCTAGCAGTTATAGTTCAAATTTTAGGACTTTGACCGTTTTTCCATTGTATTTTTTTTGGAAAGAGAGATAGAGAGCGGGAAATAGGGAAGATAAATCTATAAAAAAATTATTCAAGTGCAAAATTGTTTTGTCTTTAAAGTTTCGATTCTATTAAAACTTCAACTCGTTAAATCTTAAAACGGTGCAATTCAATATCTTAGATTTACCATTGTATTTGGATACATAATCCGTGGAAAAGGATTTAAATATGCTTCAATTGCAATTGCCATAAGTAAAACTGGCGAATATATTAATGCATGTGCGTTGACGGTTTCATACACAAATTTAGCGTTAACTATATCAATTAGTTATCTACAGTACTTAATTTTTTCTTGAAGGAAAGAAGAGGGGGAACAAAGAGATTTTTTTTTCGTGGTTTAAAAACGTATTTAACCATGGGAATTCCACTTTTTCTTTTCATTTTTTAGTTTCTTTATACCAGTGTTTCCCAACGTTCCACCAGGGAACATTTCAATTGTTCAAAGGGGCAATGTAAAAATGGACTTTTTCATAGTTTTAAGTTAACCTTATAGCGACTTGTAATGTGGTGAGACATAATTTTTTTAGAAAGGCCAAGGTAAGATATAACACAAAAAAGATTGGGAAACACTGCTTTAAACCATTATCCACATCTAACTCACATAAAATGCAACGCAATAGGTTTTATTGTTTCCTGTTGTAATCTACTGTTAAACTTAGTAAAGGAAACCCAGTGGGCAATTCAGTTACCATGGCTACCAAAGCATGCTCCGTTTGAAAAGTCATAGTAACGCATTTACTGCTACCATGGTTACCAGAGCATCGCTTTTACTGCTACAGTACTAGTTTAAAACTCAAGGTGACAAATTGTATTTGTTTTAACTGTTGCCATGGTTACTTGACATTCTTATTATAGGAATGAGTTATCTTACAAATATCCATATGTGTTCTTTTTCTTAAACCATTTTCACCTGCATTTAGTTTGATCTCCATGGCATATTTTTTAACCAGTATGTTATAAAAGAATGGGATGTTACAGTGTTAAGGACCAACTACTTTAGGTGCAAAGGTAAAGGTTACAGTATAGACATTTTATGCCTGTAGAGTATTTTTTCTTAAAAAACACAAAATATTAAAATGAGTCGCTTGTTACTTTTGCTTAAATATTATTATTGCTAAAAACATATCAATTTCTGCTTTTAAAATGGGTAAAATGAGTGAGGACTAAAAATATTAATTCAATAATAGAAAAATAATCCGATTTTATACAAATCAGATCAGTATAACAAGTTATTTTTATGCTGTGTTTAGTTTTTTTTCTTCAACTGCTATTGACTATTGTACAGTTATCATATGGTAACAACAAAAACAATGAAACCAATCAAAACAAACCTCAGTGCTCCCTTAACTATCTTAAACACTAAATCGCTAATAATTATTTGTAGTTTAAAATCTATAGAAAAAACAGTCAACAAATCTGGAATAAATTTGTTAAACAATAAAGGTGCATTTCAAATAAACTGAATAACTTTTTAAACAAAACATTCAGCAAATATAAGTTAATTTATACTGAATAGCCACACACGCACACAGATAGTTTGAATTCTACACGGTTAAAAACATCAATTGGTCCAGAAATAAACACACACAATAAGTTTAATTGGCCTCAACAAACGCGTTAGTAGTAAACAAGAAAAACTAAATAGTTAGTCAAACTACTGTATTACTATAAAAGTACAACAACCAATGTTAATATGTCAATTTAGTACTGTATATTGTATAAGGATGACAAAACTTACTTTTGAACTGACTGAACTTCACCATTGGTTTGGTCATGTTGAGAATTGAAATTAATAAACAATCACAATTTAACCAGAATAATTATGATTGTTATAACTTGTATTTTGTTCATTTATAAGAGACTTATTTGCTGTAGTGTTTATTATTTTTATAAAGTGCCATCGCTATAAGTGACCTCAAAATCATAATAATGAAAAATAAGTATACAATAATTATTATTGTGCCAGATAATAAAATATTTTTCGCCAAAATCCAATCCATATAACAGCCACAGTACAAGACAAAACATCAAACCACAAAATTAAATTATTTTTTTTTCTCTTAATTTTTCTTTTTGTCCAACTAAAATCAAAATTGATTTTTTTAACCATCAAATACAGTAAATGTACGTGTTTAACAACAACAAGGAAAAGCTCAGCAAAACAAAATAAATAATTAAACTCGGATAGCACAGAAATTTAGGATTTTTTCACGTAACAATGATTAACTTGTTGAACGGCCAGTATTTACTTGTTAATGATGAAAATGAAAATCTAAACTACTTTTTTATTTACATTTACCCATTTAACTTTTCACCTCATACAACTAAAGAAAAATAAAACCGGCCAAAAATATAAATTTGCTTCATAGACGACATCAATTTGCTTTTATATTGCAACTACAGTACAATCAAGTGCCACTATTAACTATGACTAATATTGACGTGCACATTTAGTTTTTAATAACAAGGGGAAATTTTTATCCAAATTTGACACTTACGCAACGCTGGGTGACATTTGTGCCTATGATGAAATTAGTGTACAGTTTTGAAATCATAAAAATGAATTCTGTCACCTTGTGCAATGATTCGGTAGCCATTATTGTTTTTCATACTGTATGTCGTTAAAAGTCAATGAAGATGTTCAATACACAATAATAGCTGAAGTGCTAAAGGCGCTTTCTAATTTTCAATTCAAAAGTCATTGAGCTCTTTATTTTGTTTACATTTTTACTCAGTTAAACTAAAACTATATTTGACGTCAACTTGTACGCCAGAAGCAGAAAAATACGCCATTGATAAAGTACGGAAAAAAATAATTGTAAAAATAAAACTGCAATAATTACTGTACTTTTGAAATTGCAAATGTCTGGTAATAAGACCCATCAGTCAAATGTACGATTTTTTTCAGAGTTTTGGGCTTTTAACGAAGGCACTTCGACGATTTTTTTTGAAGGAGCTGCAAACAAAAGCTTGGAACCACCGCACTGCGCCACCACCAACATTAAATACGGTTTCGAGCAATTTAAATCTTATTCTATTATTATGAACTATGAGATTAACTAAAGATGGCTGTATCTAATGGTATCACAGGAATATATGGAACCATTTTGCAGACTGTAGTGGAAATTGAATCTGATAAAAAAAAATTCCCAATTTGAACAAACAGATGACGAGAAAAGCACCAATTTGGTTACAAGCTCTATTGTAGCAACAACGCTAATTGGAATTTTCAGTTCCAACTGTCACTTAAAACCGTTTTATAATTTGGCACAAAGTTGAATCGTTTAAAAATGAAATTGTACGAGAGCTCTATTGGAAATATTTGCACAAGTGACACCCGGTACCCATACACAAATACATGGGTTTCAAGATATTTACCATGCAAAAATTTTTACTTTGAAAAATTGTTGTAAAACCAAGAGAGTTTGCGCTGAATATAAATGCAGTATCAAAATGTAAACTGTAAAGATTGCGCAACTTGTGTTGCTAAAAAAAATTGTATGCTTCATAGAAACCCTGAGTTATATGATTTCAATTTTATTGACTGCTTTTCATTTTGGCAAAAAAGTCGGATTATATTTTTGTGTGTTAAAACTGTGAATTGTAAACAAAAATAATAAATGATCGTAATAATTTTTTTTGATGTTAAAAGTATTCAGAAGACGTTTATTTTTCAAAGTGATGATGACACATTTTTTTTGCAATTCATTTCGTTTCATGTGCTTCTTTTAAATGGAAATATTACTGAACTACTCACATTATTTTTCTCATGGCGCTAATAATAAAAACTATTTAGATTATTACAGACAGTTAAAACTTGAACAGTAACTTCGGTTATAATAATTTCATTTTTATATATAAACACGGTGTTTGGAGGAAAGGTAACTTTTTTTCGGGAGGGAATTGGCTACCCAATTAATCTGAAATGCACCTTTCAAATAGTTATATTCTAGCTGCCTCAACTGTCCCTCAAATAATTATTTTTTAAGGTTATATTTTGCTTAATATGGGAGCACTCAGCAGGAAATAGAAAAGGCAACAAAAAAAATAAATTCTATTAATACATAATCGAAATTTTTCATTCAAAAAACAAAAAAAAAAACAAAGAAAAAAAAACATACGAGACTTTTTTAATGTTTGGTTTATGTTTGTAGTTGCTCTAAGTACATTTATAAAAAATTCTAAGTAGCGAATCCGGTCCACTGTATAACTATATACGATTTAAAAGCATTGTTTTTTTAGTTAATTTTTGGTAGCAAATGTGTGTGTTAGTATATAGTAATTTTTTCATGTATTGGCTTTTTTTAAATTTTTATGGCAATTGAAAACGTTTTCGTGCATGATTTAATCGAGTACTGTACCATGCCGACAGAGTCCGTGCCTATCGCGGCATAATTTCCTACCGGTAGTGCTCGCGTCCTTCTGCGGGCATCATTTTCTGCCGTGGAAGGTACGAACGTAGCCGGCAGATAAATTAAGCCGACAATTAAAACAGCGAAAACTTTTTCAAATCTCATTGGGCTTATACAAGACAAGCCAAATACGTTTATGGGACTTTTAAAATTAAACCATTATTATACAAGATTAAAAAGATAGGGTTTATACGAAAAAAATGAATACTATAAACAGACTTTTGTCAAAACTTTTTGGGTTAAAGGAGATTGAACAAATAGAATTGTGATTTTTTTCTTAAAGATGATTATTAATGAGGTAAACTGCAAATGGTATTATGAATGATTATTAAATTTGAAACTGTTACATTGTATTTTTTTCTTGGACTAAATAACAAAAAAACAAACAGAAAAAAAAACTTTTAAATGGTTTTGATGTCGAGTGCAAGGTTATCTTAAAAACTTCATTAAATCCTTTTAAATGTGTATGTTTTTTACGCAATTACATTATTTCTGTACATTATTACAACTTCTTTTCATTACTTTTCAATGCCGTACACATTTGATTAAAGCTTTTTTTTTAAATGTATATATAATATATCCGAAACCCAATAAGATAATTATCTCTTCTGTTGACACTTTTGTTGTTGTTGTCTTAAAAAGTATTTTCTTAAGCCCCCAAATATTTATTTTTGTTTATTTTTTTTTTCTTGGCTTGTTGTTAGTTGTTTATTAATTAAACGGCTGTTTCAATACTTTGATTATGATTTGAGGTTTCTTCAATGTTTTCAATGTTTTGTAGATGTGGGTTGAAGGTTTCTTCAGGAACATTGTCGGCATATTCAATTGATGAAGTCTGTGACAGTCGTTTGGACAGAGAAGTCTGCTTGTGAAGACCATGGGCCCCTGATGGGTTACAACGGGGATCATAACGAGTATCTACCCCCATGCGGAACGCATTTACAACACGAATCTGTGAAACAAAAAGAAATGCAGGTGACATTCAAAAATCATTATCAATTTTTTTTTGTTAAAAATATTATAATATAATATAGTTATTGTTATCTTCTTATTAACTTATTTTAAAATCTTATAAACTAAAATTAAGTCTATATGAAAAAAAAACTTATTTTTAATAATATGCCACTAATTAAAAAAAAAAATTACACACTGCTTTCAATAATGATTTAATATCTTTCAAATATATAAAAATTTGCAATAAAAATTAATCAAAAAATTGTAGAAAAATCTAATGAAAAATTGATAATGCAAGTTTTTAGTATTTAGTGGGGGATTTGGATGGATAATAAATTTACATTACCCCTTAAATAATTAATTTTGTTTTAATAGTTATTAGAAATAATGGTTTAAAATTTAAATTTTTAAAACTTGTTTGTAAAAGCCCTAAAATTTCCTCAAATAAAGTACTTATCATTAGTGGCAACATGCAATTTAAAATGACTGATATAAATCTACGACTTAATTATGTAACTTTTGTGATAAATTAAATTAGTGTACCTATCAATTTAATTGACTACATTAAATTAAAAAAACTATCTTAATGTTATTGTTTTAGGTATCAAATATATACGAATTAACTAATATATATATCCCTTTTCGACGATAATAATCCGTAGTCGAATTTCAGATACATTTTGGAGCACATCAATGCATCCGAAATATTAAGATAATGATAATCTTCAACAAAATGCAATGATAATAAAACTGATAACTTTTGAGTGCGAACATATCACATAGCCATTAGCAGAAAAACTGCATATACACACACAATAATGTCATCCTAATGATATCAAAATGAAAAAGAAAAACCCCAAATACACAGCCCAAAATGGTTAATTGAAAAACACTTCAAAATGCATTAATAACTTCTGAATACTGCATAAAAAACCAAATCATCTTTGAAAAAAGCGTGCTGAGAGGCATTTAGTCAAGTTATTTCAATCAGTTTCACGTTTATAAATCAAATATGTATAAGAGATAAAAAAAAAACTAAATAGAATTAAAATACAAGAGAGTGAAATTTATTTAATTTTTTGAATGTGTCATTTGAAAAACAAGTATTATTTTTGTTCAGTCAATCTGATTGTGCACATTGCAAAAACAGCTCTTTAAAAAATTATTATAAACGTAATACTGAAATAGCCTCCAATTTTAACAAGTGTCCAGCTGTACGGTTTCCTGTGATCATAGGAACCTAATAAACACACTCAAAATTTAATAAAAGTAAATATAATTTTTATTATTTTTTAAATTTTGATACAGAAACAAGACTAAGTTTGATCACGAAATTGAAATCTAAACATTTTTCTTTACGGTAAAACCAGAACTGAATGCATTGCCATAGTTGCAAGTTCTTAACAGCCATGGCAACCATAAGAAAAGTTCTCAGTAATCATAGAAACAAATGTTTTGTAAATATGACAAAACTGTAATTTCAGTTGCCATAGTAACCGAAAAGTGCAGTTACTATATAAATTCCGTACTCAACGATTGCTTATAGAACCAGCAATCGTTTTTAAGCAAAAACCACTTGGCTGAACACATTGTCAAATACAATCAGTTGTTTAATATTAAAATACTGCACACTAAATGTTAATGTCGCAGTTGAGCGACTTTTGATTTTATTGTTACGTTCTCATCGCATCATTCACTCGTGAATGATAAAATTAACAAATGTTTAAAACATGCAAACAAAACAGTGAGTGAACAAGTCAATCTCAAACATAGAAATATTATGCTGGTTAATAACTTAGTAAATGGACAAAGAAAACCATGGGCGGATATTCAAATGGATAAAGTTCAGAGTTCAAATCGTGCATGTTTCGACGGCAATTGCGAATAATAAATACTTTTATTATCTGGCAAATCTTAAAACTTAGAATCAAGCAATGTTGTTTCTTTTTCAGGATATTTTAGTGCAATGGTTATTTTGCATTAACTAAATAAAAGTTAAAGAGGCCAAACGATGGTTAGAAATTAACTAATGTGATGGAATCATGGAAAGGTTATTTTTTTTTCTATTTGTTTGGGGAAATAATGTCGCATAAACAATGATGATGAGAAAATAAATGAAGGGGAAATAGAAAACGGTTGGAAAAAAGGACTTGGGTATTTCAATAAAATATTTAAATTGATAAAAGTGGAGGTTCTGTAGTGGTAATAACTTATAATAAGCCATTGTAACTTAGCAAGTATCTCAAGAAATTAGAAAAATGTTAGTAAAGGCTTTCATAATAGAATTAATTAATAAAAAAATGTTTTCCATTATTTTCATGTTTTAGTGAAAAGCCTATTTACAGTACATGCGGTTTCTTTCTCAACGTTGAAATAATTAAAAGAAATAAAATTCAAATGTTTTGGTTATTTATTAATTATTTAATTAAACTTCAAATATAATTTTTTTTCATAATATAATCAGCAGCCATGCAAGCAGCGATCAAGTGATTATTGTCAGTAATAATTTTTCCATTAAGATTTATATAAGCAGAAACGCTATTAAAAATTCAAAAAAAAATTCCGTTTATGATTTAAATATAATTATGTAAAATGTCATTAACATGCCGCTTGCAATTTGACAAAAAGGATTAAAAAATGATGCCTCGCATTCAATTAACGGTGCTCACCAATCATTAGTGAAAATGATTTTTTTTTTTTTGATTATATTAGTTTCCAAGAACCGTTTTACAATGAGAGAAATTCACACGCTATTAAGATTAACTAAATGGCTACCATTAACAATAATAAACTTGTTAAATAGATATTAGTATTTTTTAAATGTTTATATTATATATAAGATGCGTTTCATCACTCTATCAGCACATCAGAAAGAAATTTTAATATGGTTCAAGCAGATTCACAGAGAACATAATTAGTCTGCTCCACCACACTCGAATACACATGAGACTACAAGATTTCGTCGATGACTGATTGCTGAATAATATACAATATTACAGCAAACCCCCAGTAATCCGGCCCCTGGCTAATCCGTCACTCCTTGTAATCCGACATGCCAATTCTACCATTTTGTAACGTAATTTGTCGGATTACAAGATACGATTTTTTAAAAAGTGCCGGATTGCAGAGGGATTCTTTAGTCCGACAAATTCTGTCATCCGACATTGTCTTGCAACACGTTTGTCGGATTACCAAGAGTCTACTGTAATTAGATTCTTACAGAACTTTCCTGCTGAAAGTCAACCAAATGCCCTTGTTTATAATTGATGGGATCATTGCAAAAACATAACCCGTGTAAAAAACCAATTTTGTGTCATGGTATTTGCCATAAAAAATTTAAAAAAAATTATAAAAAAAAAAAAAAAACAAACTAAAAAAAAGGAAATTCCAGATAGTACTACCAACTTTTATCTCATTCTGACATTAATGAGCTACAGTATTAAAAATTTTAAAAATATGGTAGCCGATTAAAGCCCGCAAATATCCCAAATTACAAAACAAAACTTCTTTTTTCATTGGTAAAAAGGCACGAATACATGACGTCATTAGACGTTTTTCAGGTTCATTTTGCATTGATTCACACGATATGGTGATTTGGATAGACCCCGAGTTTGTTTTTGATGGAATTAAGTTAATGAACCCAACATTTTTCAATGGCTGGTAGACTTGTACAACAGAAAAGTTGCTGACTTTCTAGTTCATTTTTATCGGACGAATACCGTTTTTATTTTTTTTAGTTTAAAGATTATATTTGTACGCAAACGTTAAGCTACACAAGTCTACATTTTGTTGTTGGTAACGGAGAAAGAGGAATGATTTTTTTGGTTTATATAACTTACTCTTATTATTATTATTGTTAGAATTTTTTTTAAAACCCTACAGCTTCTTCTTCTATATAATATATTTTGAATTTGTTGCTGTTGTGCTTTACAATATTAAATTCCATTTACAGTAAAAGTATAGCAGCTACTACAATTATAATTTTTAAAAAACTGAAGGAAAAAAAATTTCCACGGTTGTTTTCAACTGCATTATAACAATAGTTAAAGCATTGACTTTGAAAGAAAAAAAAAGTATAATATAGTAGATAAAAGCTTCATTTTTTTTTCTTTTTTTAAAATTTAAAGATGCATATACAGAAAAATTGAGGAAAAAAGCAGTGAAGTGTATTATATTAGTAGAGAGAACATTGTAAAATCGTTATTTTATATGAAAATTAAGGAGATAGAGAAAAAAAAATATATGGAGGAATTGTACTAGCTTACAGCTTGGTCAGTAGAACTCTTGCTGTATGGCACGGGTATCAAGCGATCCTGCAATTCACCTCCAATCACCTTTAAAACAGCACAAATGCAAAATGGGAGAAAAAAAAACAAGTGTCAGATGATAAAAAATAAAAGATACATAGAAAAAACAGATAGATGAAAGTAGAGAAGCACTTACAATACCTGTGGAACACCATCAATATGAAATTTTTCGCTGGAATGTAGTCCATCAATCAATGTTGTTATTAAATTATTAATTCAAAAAAAAAAAAAAAAAACCAAGAAAAAAAAAGACAGCCATTCACAGAGCGAGAGAGAATTATTAAAAATCTCAGCTCAGAGAATTGAGATAGCGAAAAAAATTATGGAAAAGACTTCTATAGTATTTCCGCTTAAATGTTGTTTATGTATTTTTTTAGCTTAATCCTTGCATTGTTAAAAAAATGCTGAGTATAGAAAAATGCGAATAATGCGCTTGTATTTAAAAAATAAGTTTAAGCAGTGTTGGGTCTTTGAATGTAATGGTATTTCTTATTATGTTACTCAGTGTGTTCATACAATAACGCAACCTTACGAGTAATAATTAAATAAAGATGTTGCCATGGTTACAACATCATAACAACATATTTACTGTATAAACTGATTAGTTATTACTCATAGGATTACATTGCCATATGAAAGTTGTGTAATAAATGGAATCATTTTTAGTAATAAAAAACATGTGTTAATTGTAATATTAATGTTTTGTGACATACACAAGTGTAAATTTTTTTGTAATGTGTTATATTTACCATTTTACAACTACACTACATTTCTACAACATGAACATCTACTGTTACGTGTATTTTGATGTCAAATTTACACCAAAGGGCAAGCACAACGATATGTTTGATGTGCTTTTGTTCTTCCATGCTAATAAAAACAAGTTAATATCCACCGACGTGTTATCTTTCATAGATAAACTGAGAAAAAAACAAAATCATTAATAAGTTTACTTAAAAATATAATAATAAATCAAAACAAAAAAAAATACGTAAATAAAAATAATTATAAAACCAAAAATCATTCCGTCAGAACACATGCCATTTAACAACAGTTTTTACACGATTGGTCTTCATAACTACTGTTAAGTAACTTATTAATAAACCAAATCATTTTTATGCAAATAAACAAATATGGCAAAACACAAAAATGCCATACTTGTGCTTTGAAGTACATACTACAGTTAAAATCTGAAAAAATATTGTTTTTTTTTCTTTTAACTTTTTAAGTTTTACTCAAAAAGTAGCTTACAACGCACTAATCAAATATGCAATTTCTCACACATCAATTCATGCATCAACACCAAACATTCTTATATAATGTTTACTCACACATGTAGCATTTTTTGTATATCCAACATGTAGACACTGCTCTTTATAAATTTTAACCAATAACTTTAGTAAACGCTAATTTTCAGCTTACAATTCGGAGAAAAAAAACGTCTGGTAATCAATTTCACGTAGCAAAAACTAACAAATGTTGTGGATAGTTATCAAAAATATTGTACCACCCACTACACCAAATATGAAAAATAAACTGTATTGTCAAGGTTGGAAACAAAAATGTATAATTAATAGTTCGTTTACATAAAAAAATATTTTCCAGCATATCCAAATATTCAAAGAGCATTCTCTGCTACACAATACACACAAAAAAAATCAAAAGCAAAACGAGTATTAATTCACAAAAAAAAAAATGTTGAAAAATGGAATTTAATTTTTTTTTCTAGATGGACGTGATGAAAATATGACTAAACATGGCATTTATGTTTTTTGATTACAAACTCAATGGGCCATCACAACTACTTCAATGACATTATTCACTTCTTAACATTTTTTCTAAGTTACTATTTTTTAAGAGGGGTTATTAAATAATTATTATAAATTGCTTTTCAACCCCAATTTCCAAGTTCCATTCCAGAGAACAACAATTCGTTAATTATATTAGTAAGCATTCAGTTACACTAATAAATATCAATGTTAAAATCTTTAAACTTCAAAACTTGCGTGCATTTTTTATTTTACACAGAATATAATTATGAATTATTAAAATCTAATAAACTACCAACTTTATCAACTATTTGATCATCTGCATTCTATTATACACACGATAGATTATTCCTGTATGTCAAATGTAAGTAATTTGAATAGAATAAGCCCTGCAAGTCTATTAAAAACTAAACTCCAAGATAATCTTCACCCAAGCTAACTGTCAAACGTAATTTATTATTATATTCTACTATTGTAGTTAAAACTTTCTGCATTTACTATAGCAATTACTATTTACATTAATAAAATTATAATTAACGTCTATAAGCCGATTACTATTAATTAGGTTAAATAACAGCAAAATAAAAATATTAAAAGATGAAAAATCTAAATTCAATCTTTAATTTTTGTCTATTACACAAGTTGTTTTCTTTTTTATTATTTGAGTTCCTGTTTTTTGTTAAATTAACTTATGAATTTACTTTTTAAGCACCTATCACATTCACATACGCGTTTTTGAAATTCCTAAAAATAATTAAAACCTTAGCAAGCAAAAAATAAATTATTACAATATCGAAACAATTTTTGTTGCCATGCGAAATGTAACGTGCATTTAGTAGTTTAAATAAAACTAGTTTCAATTTTTGTTAATAAATGTTTAATGTTTTTGTTAAGAGCGTGAACTAGTATTATAACAGTAGTCAATCACTTAATTTCGATAATTAGTTTCAAATTTTAAACTTTTATGCATGTTTAGTCAAATTTGGTAATTTTTTCCACATAAAATTAAATAAGCAAATGAGTCAATTATTATTGTATCGTTGTCATCTGTATAAGAGTAATTAAAAGTTTCTAGCATTTTGCATAATTTTCTAGCATTTCAGTTAATTTATGGCAGATTTTCACTGCAAAATATTTAAAGAATTTAAATTCGGTAATGATTTGATATTAATACCAGTTCACGTCCTTCCAACAACGGTTTAGCTTATGTATTTATTACTTTAATCTGTGATTCTACTGTACGAATATGGTTGATAAAGTATTTGTTGCTAACTAATACTGTTTAGTTACATCAACGATAGCCTTTTTGTTTTTTTTTCCTATAACAAGCAACTTAAATAACAGATGAATATGATTTTTACTTGATGAGACAACATTGATTGATCGATCAACTTTAACATCTCCAATAAAAAATCAAAAACAAAATCAAAAGAAAAAAATAAACACGACAACTAAAAATTTCAATAATACGATAAATAGTCGACAAAAATAAAATCGTTTAAAATTTATATGAAGAAAAAAAAAATGTTGACTGCCGAAATGCGCAAATTAATACAGGGGGGAAAATAACCGTCACAACAATTATTATTGGAATAATTGTTTTTGTGTTTGAATAAAAAATGTATTGCTTTGGCCTTCAAAACAAAAAAAATGCATTCACACACGTTGCACATTCATACAATTATTTTTTTTCTATTGTAATTTTATATTATGGACAATTGACATTATATTATTGATAAAAAAACATTAAAATGTCGATGAATTATTTTTTAAAGTGTTTGCGATGTTTCTTTTAACACGATGTTTCAATTCACGATGGACGTGTGTAAAAAATGAAAAAAAAAATCAAAATAAAATGTTATGAAAAATAAACACAATACATGTTAATGAATATATTTTTTGTAATTTTAATGTTAAGTGTAGACGATCTATTTGAAGTAAAAATGTTTTATTGTTTTACTGTGTAAATGGCAGATGAATAAGCCACCATTAATTTGTTTTATGTTTTTAAAATACTCGTAATTGCCAAAAAATAAAAATAAAAACGCAAAAAAAAAAATTAAAAATTGCAACTCAATGTTTACTGCACAAATAATTTGGTTATATTCCTTCTTGTTCTCACGAACAAGTCAAAATTACAATAATTAAAATTCCCAACCAAAAATAAAAGTATAACTTGAATTCATTCAAGTTTATATCCGGCGATTTCAAAAAAAAATTAAAACTTCACCGCTTTTCATTTAACGTTTTTGTTACTCTGGGAACTTGGGTTGAAAAGCAAATCAATTTACATTTTACACGTCCAATTAACTTTCAAAATATAAAATTTTAAACCCTCAACTTGCGCCGATATCCCTTATGAGTGACTTATTGTATTTCCAAAAATAAAAAAGAAAATTACCACGTTAAAAATATAATAAAAATAACATTGATGTAAATACCAAAAGAAAAATTCAACTAACATGCTTTTTTATTGAATAACATTTTACGAGTTGGTCGAATAATACAATATTTTCATCATTCGACATTATTGATTTTTATTTTTATGTACCAGTGGCAAGAAATGAATAATTGATCGATTTAAATTAAATTGGTCTACCTATGAAAAGTTTTATTTCCCAGAGATCATTACATATTATTATGAATCTAATTTATCTAGCGATCTTGTTTAGGTAAGCAAGAAAGAAGAAAACATAATTTACAAAATCCAAAAAAAAAAAAAAAGATTTACTATATTATGGATTGACCCATTTTTAAACTTCAGCTTTATATGAACTAACAACGACGAAAATGATTTTAAGAAAAACGTTTTTATACTGTTTTTTTTTAACAATATCAAATAAAAAATATGGTCGGTCAATCTAAAACCGCTGTCAATAACTGATAACTACAATAAATATTAAACCATGTTCACAAAATACTTTACGAACACTTATCAAATGTATAACAATTAAAAATAATTTAGTAAGAAGAAAATTAAGTTTAGTTCCTGAACAACTAATACAGATCTAAATAAGAGATTGGATAAGTTGATTTTTACAAGTAATTTTAATTTGACTAATTAATAACTTTTATATCGATTGCAGTTATGGTTTTTATGTCATATTTACCCTCAAAATTCACTATAAAGACCAGCAAAAATGTCTTAAATGTCATTATATAATATCATTAAGTACGCGTAATTAAGTATCACATCTAGTCCTATCAAGTTATAACATTATGACCGTATAACAACTAAACACCGTATACATTTAAAAAGTTTTTATACTAAACTCTAAGGCCTACAAATTGGAATTGAACCCTAAATTTAAAATTTTAATATATAAATACGTGGGCACTTTATATTGCTTTATCTTATAATAACATATCCATTCACGAATGTAATGAAATTTAATATACAGATGAATTATTTATGCAAGGTGTTTCGTAAATTGAGTTTTAAACTTACAAGAAACATAAAAACTGAAGTCATAAAAATACACAGAAATAAAAGTAGAAAATAAAACAGTGCCTACAAAAATACCCCTTTACTAAAGTTACCCTGCATAACACAAAGGGCTTTTCCATAAACCCAATAAGTTGTCAACTATGAATTTGACATGTTTTACTCAATTTAGATATCTCTAAATGTCCTTTAAGTTCAAGACCTTATTTACGAAACATCTTGTATAGATTTATACCAGGTGATCAAATGTTGAAATTTATACCACTTGTATACAATTAGATGCCTCTTTACCATGTGGTATAAGTAATATTGACCACTCGGTATAAGTGTAACAGTAAGTTATACAGTCTCATAGTATATAATGTATGGTAGATACTTTTTTTTCTCCTCAATAATGATAAAGCACGTAACAGCGAATGATTTTTAACCGAAACCACTCAATCGTATTCTTGTATCACCAAATTTCTCCTATCAGTTTTTTTTCTACGATTCTAAATTTCACAAATATTTGAGGTAATAAATGTGAGGAAATGCTTGAATTATCAGGACAAGTCAATAAGTGCTTACATGTAACTCCCAAATTAATTCCAAGTTTAAATTTAAAAGCTAGAATCAACAGAATATTATGACAGACATATCAAAATCAATTAATTGGCAAGTGAGACGAAAACTGGCCTTGTTCTTGTGCCCTTATACAAAGAATTAAAACTATTTTAATCATTTTTTTGGGCAAAACTTAAAATTTCAAATCACTTTTGTTTTTTCTAAATGAAAAAAGTGCTGCTTATTGACTTTCCCATATCCAAGTTATAGTGGCAGATAAATTCTAAAAACTAAGTTATAATTCTTACTTTGTAATACAATAACTGTCACATAAAGCCAAAATTTAAATAAATGGATCATATTTTTTTCATAGCTAAACTTCCAACACTACTGTTGACTAGATCTGAGTATTTTGTTTTTACTTAACACAAATTCATTTTGCAAAAAAAAAAATTACAATAATTATTATTAGAAGCACTATAATATTTTAGTAGTCGATCTAATTTATAATCGTTCCCTAACAAATATCATTAAGCAATAACTCCCTTTCAACCCCTTGTTTTCGTCACACTACAATCCATTGCAAGAACATACACAAAAAATCTCTCTAAGGCAGCTTTACCCAAACAAGATAAACGAAATACACAATCATTTGAATAACCAACAATCCGGTTATGTTTATTGTTGACATCATTTCTAGTTGAGAATTGAAATAATTTAAAATTCAGTTAAACTTTTTCAGCACAAAGTGTCCATAAACTAACACAAACCTATGGATAATAATTGAGTAAAACAAAAAGCGCTGGTAACTATGGTAACTCAAAATCTGTGAGGTTACCATGGAGATTATCAATAGGGAAGCATTATTTTTATGTCGACTTTGTTTATCTCAATCATTTTAAATTTAGCTCAATAATAAACATACCTTTTTTTTTTCTTTAAAAAAAAGTAAAACACATACCAGACAAAAAAAAAATTATGACAGCTACAATAGACACGAGTACATCCGAAGAAAAAAAACTAATAAACCTAACTAAAAAAAAAGTTATTGAACAAGACCGATTATATGGAACTGATCAGCGCTACTTTTACAAAAAATAATTTCAACAAAAAAAGGGGAAAGACAAAATAAATCAATTTCTTTCGTGCAAAATTGTGTATTGATTGACGAATCACATCATTTTTTTTTAATAAATAAAAGATAAAAACAAAAAGTTTTTATATCTCCATGACTTAAGATTTTTTATCAGCAGATAGTAAGACAGCACCCTTGACAATGGCGAAGAATACGATATGTGGTTTCGTGTGGAGTTATGTTAGGTGATTTCATAAGGACACATTCAATCATTTCAGAGCCATGGAATAGGAATTTTTCCTTAATGTTGAGATGTCCATCTTTTCTGGAGTTTGACAAGGTGCACTTAAAATGGGTTCATTCTATATAAAAACGATTAAGATGGCACCAAATGTTTAAAAAAACATGTGATAAGAAATTCAACGACTACTTTTTTTGCTACTACTTTTACACATTGATTTAAAATTCTACTATTCAGCTACGAGTAAGAAAAACTATATAGAGCACACAAGTGCAAAAAAATCAATTCAATTATTAAAGTTTTTAATAATGAAAAAAAAAAATTAAAAGCAGTACTCAATATTTTGCTATATCTAAAAGTAGAAGAAATATTCAAATTAAGTTTTATAGCTGCAATTTATTATACGCAATGCAACTAACAATGTTAAATCAGCGTGTTTTAGACTTTAATTATTATGAAATGATGTATTTTTAGTACACACAAATTTGCTGATATACTGTAACTAATGAAATTATCATGCTATTAAAATCTAAACTATATTTTACTAAGCGTTATAGCCGATTCTGAAATCTAATTGATGGAATTTGATATTAACCAGTCTCTTAAATAATTCGAATGTGTACATTTAGAATTCTATATACAGTATAAAAGGTGACCATAAGATGTGTTCATTATTCACATATACAAGAAACCAATAAAGAAATTTTTTATTATAATTTTTTCATGGCCAACTTGTATGTGAACACACATCTAATAATCACCCTGTATAAGGGTCTGTAATGCTAAAGTAAATAATTACAGTAACTGTCCTATAATCTTATTGCAATTGTCACACAAAGATTTGTTGTTACAAATTTTTAGGTAATTTAAAACACTCAAATTTATAAAAGATGTTGATAAAGTGACGCACTCCCATAGAGAATACCAGATTTTTTTTTTGGTGGCGACACTTTATGAACAATTTGCATCAAATATTGTATGTAATTTGAAATTACATTTGACCACTGATCAGTCACCGTTTTTACAAGTGTTTTAATTACTTTCAAAACTTACTGTTAATTGAAACAAATACAGTGGTTGATTTTTCACGAGCAAATTAACGGAATAACTTATTGGAGTTTGCACAGGGTAAAATATACTGTAATTAGCCAGTGTAAAATTAAATTTAGCCAATTTTAATATTTACGAAATACAATTTAAAATCTACACTGCTAACAATTGTTAAGAGTTCAAATACAAGAGACAATTCCAAAGATGAATTCTTCTACATTGTGTTTACATTTTGCGATGCATAAACTCCATAATAAGCTAAATTAGTCGGTGGCCTAATTTATTGTCTTTCCCTTGCTAAGTACAGTACTGAACCTTGTATTTGTACATTTCTAAGTAGTTTTTTAAACCAAATTGAAGCTGAAAAGAACATATTGATTTTGAAAAGAGAAATCCTGTTCGTATGCTCACAAAAAAACAAATAAATTAGTAATTATCTAAATAGTTACAAGTTATAACAAATAGGAATTTAGATAACAAAATATTAATTTACTACAACATAAAAATTAAGACTACAAGTTTAACAATTAAAATTGGCTGTAGAAACAAATATAGGTACCCATTAATAAATTATAATATATCTATTGTTTAAAATGCCAATTTCTATTAATCAAACGTGAAAATTATTTTGAAAAACATGAAATTGGCTAATTATTTGAATTTTTCCTTTGCTAACAGAATCAAATAACCGATATAATGTAATCCTTCTTGCAAACTAAAAATATTAAAATTCCCAAAGTAAAATCATAATACAATATAACTTTTACTTTCCCTGGAAATTCCAACACAGCCTAATTTCTATAGCTTTCCTACAGAAATTATAACTACAATGTCTTAACTTTAAGCCACTTTTGTCCATTAAAGAAATTTATCGCATGTCAAATAACGCCTTTTCTCAAACAAAACCAACAAAAATTATAACACAGTGGTGTCTTTCCATATCGAATTTGCTCGCAAATTACTGTAAAAATTAATTTAAAAAAATTATAAAATTACAGCAATCGAAATTATTCGTTACTAGTTACCAACTCAATGGCAAGAGACGCAAGTTACGTAAAAACACGGATAAATTCAATTTGGTACCACCTTAAGAAAAAAAAATTGACAATACAGTATTTACATTACATCAAATTTGCACCGATAATACCGTGGAGATATACTGTAAGTATAGAAAAGTACACCAATTATATCTCCAATATATTTCCCTCATTTACCATTTATGAACTGAAAATTAATACTACCACCAGTAAAATAAAAAAAAATTGAAATATTTATAGCAAGTAAACTTTGTCTCAGTTGTTTGCTGGTATTTTCTGCTCCAAACTAAAATTGTAGCTCTGTTAAAAAACAACGTTTAGCAACATAAAATACTGTTTAATAACTTAACCCACTAAGTGTAAGTAAACCATCACCAAATAACTTAGAAGTACAATTAACTACCAAGGGGTTAGTTTAAACCACAAAAAAAATTAAATACCTCTTTATGTCACTTCATAACAATATCTCCAACATCTTCAACAAAATCAACTACAATAATCAATAATAAAAATGCAAAAATATGTTTTTTGCATGGTAAATATTTCAAAATCAACTCGTATTTTATTGTCAATAATTGATAAATTTATTGGGCTTAATGGTATAGTTACAATTAACCTGTGCACGATTATAATTTGAATCTCTATAAACAGTTTTCAATAGTTACGTTACCGAAGAAATAAATTTTAATACTAAAATACAAAAACAAAAATAAACTCCACTCAACTATGTTTGTAATTAAACAAAAAATTTAGAAACAACAATACTATTATTTCATAATAATGACGCAAAAAAAATAAAGAAAAAAAATCACACATTTAAGACTTAACTCTATAGGAAAAAAAACCATTATTTACGTGAATAATAACTAATATATTTATGAAGTTACTTCGCCCTAAGTACTAATTATAAAAAACAATTGTAATCAAACTCTTAAAGAGTTTTAATAATTTGATTTTTACCTGTCAACATCTACATATTGACTCACATGTGACATTTTTATTGAAAGATTCTCTTGAGATGAAAATGTTTTAAAATCTGAGCGAGTGTATTTTCTCTTTTCTAAAAGTTTCTCAAATTGGTCTACATTTATTTGAAAATTGACTTTTTAAACTTTTGAGGGAATAATTATTACATGGTAACAATAGGAATTATTGTCAAACGTTTATAATATATACAAAAGAAAAAGACCCATCATAATAAATTTGACGAGCCTTTTTTTTCTCCCCCGTCTCATTCCTAAAAATTTGCGTGCGCTAAACAGATCATCACCCAATTTTAGATTTCTAAAATATAAAATAACCACAAAACATTTGACTTTGACCATCAATTGGTATAGGTAATATTATTATAGTGAGCATTGAAGATAAGTTTATTTATTTAAAGATATAGGTAGATGAATGGGGAAGGGGCAATAGATGGGTCAGAAAACTTTATTAAGATATAGCTGCTCATCAATTTTTTTAAACTTATTTAACAAATTGGTTTACAAAAACCTCTAAACTGCAGTGCTAACCCTGTTATTTTATAATACACCCAGAACTAAAAATATTTCTTTTGGAAGAAAAAAAAAACTTGAATGATGAAAGGCAGCATCTCAAAAATGTATACATTTGCTAATTCGTTGATCATTATGGGTCAAAAGTGTACACATGCAAGATAATTTTAGGATAACAAAGTTAGCATGCAGTTGAGAGATCAATAAATTCTACACTAAATTTTTTAAGGTATCTAAAAACATCTCTTTTGATAACACAACCAAAATTTCTCCTAAATGACGCCAACTATCACCAATAGTTCAATACATCAATCCTAACCAAATTTATACCTAGCACTCCTTTTAATTGTGACCTTTCAATGCGAAAATACAGGACAGTCTTCATTAAAGTAACACAACCATATTGACAATATGTTAACTTTTTGTTACCATGGCTACGTAAACATAATATTTCATAGAAACCACGATAATAGTAAATACCTCAATAGGCTTGGCTGCCAGAGTATAGCAACTAAACGTAACCATGACAACTCGTGAATTTAAATTATAAATATTGCCTATAGAGGTTGTGTTATTTTTTTAAATGAAGATCCTGTACAATAATTGTGAATGTTGACAGTAATAACATCATGTCGATTGATGTGCAGATATTATAGATTCTCGTAAATAAGCAAACATTTATACAGGGTTTGAAAATTTCTGCATAGAATGCAATATATTCTCGGCATAAACATATGCGCATCACCGATTTAATGTTTATCTTGAATGTACCCCCTCAAAAAAAAAAAAAAAAAGAACCAATGCCGATTACAGTTAATAGAAATTTCTGAATTATAATAACAAACGTTTTTCCAAGAAAAATTCAAAAAAAAAAAATTAAATTTAACGGCTTAAATAAGAAATCATCACATCATGGCGATTGTACGAATGTTAAGATTAAAAAAAACAAACAAAAAAAATAAACATTGTTCTTGCCACGTTAGAACAAAACCAAAAAAATTTACTTAAATATTACTTTAAATATTCAGTATGTTAACGTTACAACTTATCTTTTCTGTACAAGCGTGTATATACAAAGATGAAACATTCTTGTAAAGATATTTTTGAAATTTTTTTTTCATCTCAATTACATGAAATTATAAAGACCTAATGGAATTTAATGTAAAAATCTAACTAAAAAATTAATTTTATAATATGTACCTTTAATATTGAACAATGTTTATTGTGTACAACAACTTTTTTAGTTTGTTTTTTATTATTATTATTATATACTAATTTGTTCATATCATTCGACAGATTTCCTTTCCTCTTAAAATGCTAATTATTAAAAAGCAGTTAACTGTTAATGGACTAAAAAAAGTTAAAATGCAAAGTTAATAAAATGGACTATCTTATTTTTTTTAAATTTTTTAAACAATAATCGGGGTAATCGTTGGTGCAAAGTTGCCAAACTTATCACAAGATACAATATTATACATTAAAAGTTTTTTTGTTAGTACGCGAATTACTTAATAAATGGATCCGTGTTACTACGGCGTTTACATAAATGATGATTTCAATTTTTTTGCCTTCAATATAAGCAAATGCGCGTATCCAATTACTATCTTTCCATCAACATCGTTAACTTTTCATATTATATAAATCATTTGCATACCGCGTTAACAAGACTTTAATTACCTAAGAGAAGTTAGTAATAACAAAAAGCTTTCCTTAATATGTAATATATAGTTTCAATAACCATTAAAAACCCTGCGAGAGAGAGAGAGAGAGAGAAAATAAGTTCATACGACTTTGATCACTATAATCCCACACAAGTCAACTCAGCATTTTGAGAGACCAAATTATTCAAAATGTAAAATCTTGCATGAAAAATTCACCGAGTATCCCACCATTAAAAGCTGCTCGCCATGTTTAAAATCGGTTCAAAACAGCAAAGTTTAAAAACAGTCTGCCATCGAAGATCGATACTCATTTATCCCGCATTAGTTTTTGGTTTTTTAAACATTTTTTCCTGCGATTTATTTACATGTGCTTTATATAGCCAGGCTTTACTTTCATCGAAAACAATCAAATGCTGTTGTAATCGGTATCAATTGTCTCCGTGTCTTTATACTAAAACTCCGTAACGATATTCCCATAACACTTCATGTAAATGGCTTTTTATAGATGACACCCGTATAATTGTTTTATAATAATGTTGAAATTTCAGCCTGTTTGCATCGGCTTGTTGTAGATTAAAAAAAGTGATCGGTATAAAAAAGCTTTGCAAATAACCGCGATCTTTTTTTTATTTGCCTCCTCAATTCTGATTGCCATATTACCAATAAAAACATCCAATAAACTTGCTCTCTTGTTTTATTATTATTTTTGTTCCTTTGTTAAAAAGTTGTAAAATATTCAATATATTTAAGTTTTATTTTTTTTTTCCTAAATGCTTGTCTCCTGAACTTTAGATGATCGATCAACAGCCAACAGATTGTCGTTCTTATGTTTGGTGGTGCTATTGGTAATCGCATTGTTGGGAGTTGCAGATGCAGGGTGCATACTGGTAGTGTTTCCATTTGAATGATTAGTCGAGGTGGGAGCAGTGGTAGCGGCACCTCCGACGTGCTTTCCTATCAGTGGTACTGTTTCGGATGGAACATGCGGATCAAACTCGTGATTAGGGGAAATGGTATCTGCATTGTGAATAGGCGTTGGAGACACTGGTAGTTTGTTGTAAGTATTGTTAGATGTGACCGACGAATTTTTGGATGAGGCTTGCAGGTCGTATGGGTAATCATTTGGGGATGGAGTTTTAACATCTTCGTCAATATAACTAATGTCAGACATTGGCCTGTTCCCAGGATGACTGCGTGAGCTGCGCAAACTGTGTAAACTGTGCATACTATGAACACTACGTTTTTCTTCCAAGTCTTCCAGGGTGCTTTTAAAGGCCCTGACTACTCGCAGCTACATAGTAACATAAAAAGATAAAAAGGATGAGGGAATGGGTTACAATTAACAAAAAAAAAAAAAAAGGAAAAAACAAAATGTCAAAAATCAGTTCATACAACTATACAGTAAAACTGAGTTGGAAGATTTATCAATAAATCTATCCAGATTCATATTAACTATCCAAAATCAATTCCATAAAATCTCCAATATTTTAGTTCAAATAGTTTAAAATTTTTAATGTTGTTCATAAAATAAAGTTGTCTTTTTGCTTATTACTATTTACATTAATGCAATTTCAGTTTTTAAAACTATTTCAATTCAGTTTTAATTCATATTTTAACTGAATTTCACAAGATTTAACATCACTTGCAATGCAGTGCTTTTCTCTAATTTATTCTAAGAACCAGAATCTAGATACATTTAATTAAAACCATTAAACTAATTTCATCTAGAATTCAATTTAAAAAAAGTTGGAATACAATCACAAGACGAGAAAACACCTCCAAAAGAATCCAAAAATTCAAAAAAAAAATTACTACAGTATATAGAAATTAAGCTTATACTCCCAAGAACAAAGCGATATCCGCAGACATTTCATGACAAATCGCATTCTTAAGTTATCTTAAAATGCCTACAGTTTTACTAAAATTTACTATCAATTCAAAATCAAAGAGCTATTAAAATATTTTCAATACACCATGATAATTTAAAAAAAACCTAAAACCGAAGCTAAAGAAAACACGAAAACTACATTGGTCAACTTTCTAAGATATTATTTCTGGCGAGAGATACTCTATTTACTTATATCCTAAAATATAAGTAAACATTTATTGTTACTGTATATCCACTAAAAAAAGCAATGTCTGTTTAAAAATCAGAAAAATAAACGCTCTCTTCCTCACAAACTAATGTCTAAATCGAAGTTAAGCTTTCAATTTTAAAAGTCATACACTATTACAGAAAGCATTATTTGTCTAACATTTTACAGTTAAGACAATAATAAATAATCATAAGCATTAAAGTTTTAAGTTATTCATAGCTACATTTGACTCACTTTCCAATTTCAAAACAAGCACATTCTTAGTATCAATTACTACTTTTAAAAATAAATTCAAATGTATTCTCTTAAGCTTTTAAATCTCTACGGTATGTATGCGATTAAAAAAGCCAAACCAAAAGATAAATAATCTCCAAGATACAGTACTAATGTTTAATTGCTTAAATATTTAATACAAGCCAAGTCAAGCATGCAAATGGAAACTAAAAGCAACAACCGCCAATAAAGATTAAAATAAAACAGCATCAATTTGTGCAAAGTCGCTATACAGAATATAAAAAAGCTAAGCAAAAATATTGCCTGTAACAGTGCACAAGACATTAAAACCATGCACATTAAAACTAATTCTGGGAATTGCTGCCATTTCTAATAAGCCAAATGATTTCTCGGAAATTCTAAATTTAGCTTCAAAAAATATTTTTTTTTTACTAAGAAAAAAAAAACTAATTTATCCAAAACATTTAATCAATGATAAAAAAAAATTCATGCGATGGTTTACATGAGAATTAAACCATCTTAATTTCATTATTTAATCAAAAATTCAAAAAGTGATCTGCACTGGCACTGCTGCGACTAAGTACTTTCAGATTCTGGACAATTTCCCTTTAGCACCATATGTGATCCGAAATCCTAAGTCAAATGCATGCATTACATTACAGCAATAATTATAAATTACAGCCAACTGTAAAAAGCAGCCATTTTCGTGCAACAATAATACCACTGATCGTGCATAAATAACCTCGTAAATTATTAAGCCAATAGGAACCGATACTAACAGCATTTAAAAACCTTCAAAAATAGTTGTGAGGATTTGCCCGACACAAAGATTGTGCTGTAGTACAAATACAATTCCAGCGTATAAAAAGTTATGTCCCGAAGTTAGCCTTGTTATAACCGCAAAGCAACCCGATCAACTTTTTTTTTCTTTTTAAGATTTTACTTAGCAGATTTTAAGAGTGCGTATGTGTTTAAGCTACATTACAGAAGGATTGCACATAATAAAGTAAGCGTCTCTGCAACCCAGAGAAATTAAAATATAATCCCAAATACAGTTACATCATTCATAAATTAATAAACCACCACCAATAAAAATCAGCAATAGAAACAAAGTTACGGCAAACAAATACACCAACACCACTGTGTTATAATGTTTTTAAATTAGTTAACATTATGGTTTGACTTATTTTTTATGGCTAAAATCAATTTAAATCTAGACAACTCCTGCACCTATGCAACTAAAATTCTAACACCTCTTAACCATAAAAATAACGTTAAGAATACTTTCTCATAATATTGATCACTCATTCTTAGACACCAATTCAACCGAAAGATTTTTTTTAAAAAAATAATTATAATACCATTAAAAAACTTGAATCTATCGTTATAATCTAACGTATAAAAATGGTATTTAGAACAAGACATTATAAAACAGTTTTCCACAACTTCACATTAACTTTTATCTTTTTATATCCAGTATTTGAGAGAGTTAACTGAAGTCATGGTGAGCAATAAGGTTTATAAGGTATAGGTGGCCAACAAATACAGTATAATTATATTGGCATGGAAATACTGACGGTGATAAAGGATATATGAAAGAATGTTTGTGCAGTAAACAGGCATTTCAGTGCAAAGTTACAAAGATTTGAAATAGACGATCTTGAAAAAGGTAAATTGAATAGTACAAGTAGGTGGATGGTCATAAAAGCAGTGATATGAAAGATGAAGATATGGTTTTATCTACGAGTAGATGTGTGAAAAGGAATGATTTTAAAAAAAGTGGACAGACTAAAAAATATATTTTTCTGAAAGAGCAACTATGGAGAAGAATCACTCATACGTTTACTTGATCATATCTGCACACATACATCCACACACACATATTCACAAAGTTCCATCACCTAATTATTGTTGCAGTCTACTTTTATGCAGATTAAAAAGGTTTCTTAAATTCAACATATTACACTATCGATGCCTTTAAAGAACTCTTTATCAATTAAATATTAATCTGCCAAAGCTTTCATACAACAATAATTAAGGTGATGTTTACTCAGAAGAATTTCATGTATTCCACTAATAGATAAGGGTTATATTATGTAAAACGCGCGGTATTTTTAGCTATACAACTCACTTGCAATAAAAGACTGAAAGTCAAACAAATTTAATCAAGTATTTGCATTTTCATTTTCAGTTAACGATTCATTTCTATCACAGATAAATCTTTAAAGTATCACAGCGTTTAGACTTTAGTGTTGCCCCACTTTATAAAGTAAAGAAAATTAATTTGTTCTAAGATGTCTTATTGTCACAGCAAATGACATATGATTAAACTTGATTGGCAGTCATTGGTATATAAAATGTAGACAACTTTACAAAATAATAAAAAAATAAATAAAAACAAATGCATTTTTAAATAAATACTGGCTGTAAAAATATTTTATCATAATCAAATTTTCCCACATGTTTATACTTATTTTCGACCTGCAGCTTTGACATTTACAAGTCAACCTTTTTGTCGATTTTATTAAGTATATGGTCAAAATGTGCCACCAAGCAATCCCAGCGCTTATTAATGGCAGTCAAGTTATCGAATAATTAAATCCCACACCCAATATAGACATCCAGAAGTCTTTTTTTTATATATCAAAAAATAACCGATTACTGAAGTGCCAATGCAAAATAAGACCTTCATTGCAGTAGCACAGTTTTATGCATTATTAACAATCATGCAAATAAATAAAAAAAAATTGTGAGCAAGTCACTTTCCTACCTGAGTCTGCAATCTCGTCAACCCTCGGATCCATAAAATTTGTCCTGTGCGTTTGCCATCTCGCGAATCACCACCTGATAGACTATCGTCCATTAGGGATGCACTTGCAGCCATCTCTTCGGGACTACCGCTGCCCCAACTTAAACATTTGGGCAATTGTTTTGTGGGGACTGTAGTAACTAATTGACCCCACACTAGCGTGCCACAACCAAAAAACACGCACCACATCCATTGGTCAATCGTCAAGCCAATAGTTGAAAAAGCTTTGCCACCAAATTGAACAATTAAAACCTACATTTTAACAAATACAAGTTAAAACCTAACGTGATTATAACAAATTAGAATATTCTAACCTGAAGTGCAGCAGTAGCTAACCAAATTATATAAAAAATAGGATTTGTGAAGATGCCCTGAAAAACGTTGCGCTGACCATGGATCTTGCGTGCGTTTATTTCGTTGAAGAGAGTCATCATGACAAAACTATTAAAAATGATGGTAAAATGTTGCGAAGGAGGATCCCTTGGATTAGCATATAAGCCAGTGTCAATATCAAATATATCCGGACCTAGCAATTCATAAATTATGAAAACTGAAATCAAATTTAAAACCGATCGTCATACCCAAAAACAGCAACACGAAAATGATGGTTAATTGATAACAAGCATGGCCAAGAATATTTTTCATCATAGTCCTAGAAATGAGTGGCTTCGTTCGACCATAAGGCTTCCTTAGCAGTAAATCAGGGGTGGGCATTTCAGTGGCCAACGCCAATGAAGCCAGAGTATCCATAATAAGATTTACCCACAACATTTGCACAGCTTTAAGCGGACTATCCTGTAAAATTTACTTCTTTAAATATTTACCGTAAAATAGAATATTCATTTCACTAACTTGAATGGCACAAGCACCAACAAAGGCAACAATAACAGCAACAACGTTAACAGTCAGCTGAAACTGAAGAAATTTGGCAATGCTATCATACACATTACGACCCCACATCACAGCTTTAACAATACTGCTAAAATTGTCATCTGTGAGAATGATGTCAGAAGCTTCTTTAGCGACATCAGTTCCTGCAATTCCCTGAAATATACATAAACGATTAATTTGACTGGAAACAAATTACTGGAAAACTTGCATACCATAGCAAAACCAACGTCAGCTTTTTTCAACGCAGGTCCATCGTTTGTTCCATCACCAGTTACAGCAACAACTTCTCGGTTTGCGCTTACATCACTATCAATAATTCCTTTAACCAATATGAATTTATCAGTTGGAGACGAACGAGCCAAAACCCGTAACCTAGGCCATATTTTATCCACAAGATGTTGTTGTACCTAATTTCAATGAATTCAGAATCATTAAAACTTATCTGGCGCAGTCAACCAATAGCATACTTCTCCAGCAGCATCCCTTATTCTTCTATTAAATTCTTTACCCTCCAAAATCAAGAAATCCTCACCAGGCCTAACTATGCCACACTTCATTGCGATCGAACGGGCAGTGTTAATGTTATCACCAGTGACCATGCGGACAGTAATACCAGCTCGTTGACATTTTCGAATTGCTTCTGGCACCTAAAGTAAACCATAACCATAAATAAAATCTACTGTAATATTAGATCTGTAATAAATCTAAATTACTTCTGGTCTGACTGGATCCTCGATTCCTACTACACAAATGCATGTTAAATTATTTATGATATTTTCTTCGTCCTCCCAGTTAGGTTCGACATCATAATGAACTTGATTAATTTCCGCTTTTCCAGGAACAAAGTCCCTATAAGCTAATGAAATTGTCCTCAAGCCATCCGATGCCATAGGTTCAATAACTTCCTTTACAAGTCGATCTTGCATATCTTTGGTAAACTTTTCAAGTTTGCCATCCTTACCAAAAATAAATGAACACCTAAAACAATCGACATTATTAATCTAATAAAACATGAATTTAAATTTAACTCTTCACTTTTTCATGATTATTTCAGAAGCTCCTTTGCAATAAACCCTAAATCCGCCTCCTTCACGAGGTACAACAGTACTCATCGATTTTCTGACAGAGTTGAATGTATATACTTTCAGTAATTTATCTTCAGGAAGCAGTTCCCTGACTGTTTGGTAGCTTTTCCCAAGTTCCATTACAAATCCAAGAAGAGAGCATTCAGTCTTGTTACCCAGTTGTTTTGGAAGTTCTCCAGGTTCTTCTGCCGGCTAGACGATTAGCAAGAAATTAAAAATACATCCAATGAATACTACAAACCGATTAAGGTATAAAATCAAAACAAATTCATCACGTACTAAAACTCGAGATGTATAAGCACTGTTGAGAGAAATGCTGTTCACAATCAGGTCACCAACCGTCGGCACAAGATCTTTATATTTTGGACATGACTTGTAAAGAATGGCTGCAATTTTAAAATTAGTCAAACCACGATATCAATAAATAAAAACAATGTCTTGACTCACAGCATACGAAACTTTGAACAACAGTCATTCTGTTCGTCGTTAGCGTTCCGGTCTTATCAGAGCAAATGGCAGTAGCATTACCCATGGTTTCACAAGCATCTAAATGCCGCACCAAGTTGTTATCCTTCATCATTTTCTATTGAATCAAAAAGAAATCAATTTGATATTGTAATCAAATTTAGGAAGTCATTAGAACCATACCTTAACCGAATATGCAAGGGCAAGAGTAACAGCAAGTGGAAGACCTTCAGGAACTGCGACTACTAAAACAGTGACACCGATGATAAAAAATTTGACCAGCTGCTGTCCGTGTTCAACTTCCCATTTCTCCTTCCTCACTACGTAATGTGTAATGCAAAACCTCAAGACCAAGATAACGACGGTTAACACAGCAATAAATGATCCTAAAATTCAGCGTAATTATCAATTAACACGATTTGACCGGTTAGTCAGTGAAACCATAACATACCGGCATAACCAATCTGAATGGCTAATTTTGTGAGTTTCGCTTGCAATACAGATTTCTCTTTCCTGCTTCCACTTCTAGCAGGAGCAGCACCCTCTTCAGGAGAGGTAGCTACTGCAGCGTCCTTTTCAGCATTATTAGCCGGTTTTTGTTCATTATGTCGATTAGACATTGGAGATGTGTTATTCTCGTCAGGTATAGCCGAGTGACTGTTGCTAGTAACAACTTCATCGCCTAATTTATAAAAAAACACAGTTTCAAATCAACACATGAACAGTGTACAAAAATGCTAAAGCGTTAAACAACAGCACCTAGAATCAAAGCTTTTAAAATAAATAATCTTAACCACTAAATTAAATATTTTACTAACGAAGTAAGCAAGTAAAAAAGCAATAGTTATAGCGGAAAAAAAAAAGTTAGCCAAAAGCAAAAAAAAAAAAAAAAAAGCCAAAAATATAAAAAATTATCCTTTAAAAATTTACTTTGTTCACCTTTCTTTTTCTTGTCACGTTTAGAATCTGTTGAGTTTAAATACGTCGCCCAAAAATTCATACATTAATTTCAATTCTGATAATACATAAAATATAGTAAAATATTACCTTTCTTTTTACCACCATCGTTAGCGGTGACACCCAAGAGTGTGAAAATGATGCCAGCTTGAGAATTTATGCCGACTGCAGTGACCAACATTTTTCCGCTGCCTTCCATCACATGAGTTCCTGTAATTTTGCAGTTTTAAGTGATGCGTTACAAATGTTTACGTCATGATTCTCACCAGAAAGCATCATGGGATCAACGTTTTCACCCTTTTTCACATGATCAGATTCTCCAGTAAGAGAGCTTTCATCCACTTTCAAGTCATTGCTTTGAATTACTATACCGTCTGCAGGTAACAAATCGCCTGAATAATAAATGGTCAAATTAACCTTTGTAACAATTTTAAATCTTTCAATTTCAATAATTGATTCTCATACCATATTTTACTTGGGCTATGTCACCTACAACTACCTCACCCACCGGTATTTGTTGTACCTCACCACCGCGAATGACTGAAAATTTGTGCTCATGTTCTATACGGTTTTGGAGACCCCTAAATTGCCTCTCTTTTGTGTAATCATTAAACGCTGTAACCAACACCACTACTAAAACAGAGATTAAAATGGCGGCCCCTTCGATCCAACCAGCTTCAGCTTCGCCTTCATCATGACCTCCTAGATTACGAAGAACATATTAAAATTACAGCAAATTAAGCGAAATGAAATGCAAAGTTACAATACTAAATATATAACGACAAAAAAGTTAAGTACAATACCTGACACAACATCTGATTCTTCAGCTGCATTCACAGAACAAGACGCCATAGAAAAAATAAAAGTAATGTTAGAATACTATACATAAAAATTACTAAAACGAGCTAGAACTGACCACACAGGAAAAGTTGTGTCGTCAAGAATTTTACAGTTTTTAAAAGAAAATTGTGATACCAAAAACAATAGGAACATTTAACAAATTTTATCAAATAACTTTACTACCTACATAAAAACTATGCACAGCCTATTTCACAAACTGTTAAACAATATACTGTAATAGTAAGCAAATTAGAACAAATATTTGACTTCAAATATTTAATCTTTCCTAAACATTCGACCATTTAGTTTAACTTCGTCATTAATTTTATTTGAATTGATGTTTCACAACCACTTGTTTACTGGTATCACAACTGTTACACTAACGTGCTGTCATACTCATGCGAAATTGACATTTCATTTATTTGCCTGTCCAATATCACTTTCGTTTTCCCCCCATTTCGTATATCCAACAACGCTTTGCCACAATAAATTGCCAGCATGCTAATTACAGTATGTCGTCGCTTTGAAAGCCAAAGTTAATGGGTGAACAATAAATATAAATCAATTTCATTAGCATTATATTACAAGTATCTTTTTTATGAAATTAAATATGCGACTCGTAATAATTATCATTCAATTTACACCCATCACAACTAGCCATCAAGCGCTCTTAACAACACTAATACATCAAAAAGAAATTAAGATATTACTTTCCAAAGAACCATAATTCTCACCAGACCGAGTTTTAAAAAACTTAAAAGAAAACTACACGTGAACATTGGCATCAGATCAGCATTGCCAGTGTGTGCCAAGTGTCAGGTCTAGTTACATATGTATGAATTTTAACAGAGATTTGTATACGGTATAGAGTGCATTAGTTTTGTAAGGACTACACAATGTAAAAGACTACAGAACCTACTGCAAATTAACAACAAAAGATACACAACACCGAGGCTAGGGAATAAATCGACAAAAGAGGAAAAATCTTTAAAGAAATATACAAGAAACGGAAAATCTACACAGATACCACTAACACTATAGTCAGTTTACTACTAAAGAGAAGTTCTAATGAAGAATGTCACAATTTTAATTCTAAAACATGGAGACATTTGATATTTTTTACCTTTTGAGTCTTCCCCTGATCAGCGCATGCACATAGATGAAAGAAACTGTCAGACAAAGCGAATAAAGTAAAGCAACCTAACACAATTATACGTAAATATACCGACTTTTGTAACTCTAAAGTAATTATACTGTTATCAATAGCCCTAAACAAATGTTAATTACACTAAAATCTACACACATGAAAAGTGCACCGTATGAACTATCTTCGGTACACTTTCTTAAAAATAAACACCACAAAACGTTAAGCACAGAATGGAGATGTTAAAAATGTCAGTGTCGTATATAATAATGTTCAGTTAATGTATATTTTACATAATATTATAATTTACTGTTTCATGTTAACACCCAACATTTTTCCATTAACTTTATATGGAAGATGTATCATTTTTACTGCTCCATATTTCCAAAGTTAGTGGTACTTAAGGAACTGCTTGTCTCACCAACTAGGCTACAATTAAACGTGTGTTTTGGTCTGTAAACAAAGTGGTATATAATTTTAAATGTAATAGTCTTAAAATAGTAAATAAAAATCGTCCTTCAAAAAAATTACATAATTCGATCAAGTGTTACGTGAGATTTTTTACTAGATGGAAACTTATGTCAAAAGCAATGACATAAAACAGAATTGTTAGTTGCATTTTGAGTAACTTTGAAATAAAGGTATACACACGTATAAGCCAACTACTGGTTAATGTTATCAGGCATCAGTAAACTGATCTGCACTATCTCAACTAAGTCGACACCAATCTTGAAAGTAAAGATTTACTTTAGCAAAATCTATACAGTACTATCGGCGACATAAAAATCTGTGAAGTGGAACTACAAAAATAGTTAAAACTTCAGAGAAATTGAAAATCAACGATTTCCGTTGTTTGGCATCTCCAATGTATAAAATGTAGTCTTTTTTTTTGGCATACGTAAAATGTCAACGTCAAAATGCAAATGTATTCTCAAAATTTTCTTGCTTTTAAGTTTCTAACCATGTACAGAAAGCAATTTTCAATTTTAACAAAACTAGAAACATTCTGAAAAGATTCTTGCACATCAAAATTTTAAAAGTAATCATTTATCAAAATTTATGCTGTTTGCTAAATACCAATTTGATATTAATCATGCAGTATGCAGCAAACATTAAGAATCACTACCCGAGAAACTACCCGAGAATCACTATCCGAAAAACTACTAATAATAAATGTTCCACCTTAAATTAACAAAACTACCACTATTGGTGAACGCAAGTTGACAGACAACCATCTGTCAAAATGCTAAGATATTTTGCAATAAAATCTGCAAATTTGTTTTACTGTTCCTTCAAATTATCCTCAATTAAGTTATGCACTAGATAAATTATCCAATGTAAAATCATGATATTCATGACTTAAACGTTTCGAACAATTTGCATTAACAACTTGACATAGTTTTACCGAAATAAATTTACGAAATTGTAAACAAATTCTGGTAAGCTTCATTCCAAATCTTTCACTTATCATTTTCTCATAATATCAATAACACATCGTCGTCGAGAAAATAAACTGTCAATTTTATAGCCGGTTTTTTTTTTGTCTGTTAAACAACTTATAAAATTAAACTAAAACTAAAGCAAACCATAACTCAATTTCTTACACAGTACAAAATAATGCATCAGAATGCATTTTAAATCAGCTGTAAAATTTAAAATGCTAAAATCAAAACCCATAATAACCAGTTACAGGTATATTACGCATACCCACACTCACACCCACATTCAAAGATGCACAACTATTGCATCCTAATATCGGCGCTAGATTAAGAATAAATCAAATGAACTCACTGTGTCCTTCTTGGGAACTTTGATAAAATGAAAGGCCTAGAGATACCACTGCTGCAACTTGCAGAATAATTAACGTGACATCTTGTAAAGCTTCCCATATCAGTGTTAAAAATGTTTTTGGCGGTTTGGGTGGAATAATATTAGAACCAAATTCTTGACGTCTATGCTCAAGGTCGGCAGCCGACCCACTCAGACCTACATAATCATAGTACATACAACAGTGAGTCATCGTTTCAATTTCCTTAAAGCACGAATTTACATTACCTTCATTTGGAGACGTATACACAAGCCGACAGATTTCTTGAATACCACCAAATTCATTATTTATCCTTTCAACAGCCTCACGTCCCCGACATTCCATTAATTTCTGAAGCTGAAGAACTGTAACGCCATAGCGAGCGGGACGACCGTCTATAGTGGCCATCTTTATGTGGCCGAGCGACTTTGAAAACTATCTACAAAACCTGTAAAAAAAGACAAATTAATATAATTAGTCACGTCATTGACTTACATATTAAAACAACTCTTTCACACATCTTCATTCAAGTACTGACAAATACGAAATGTCATTAGCTCATTTGGCAGAACATACTTTGCAAATGGATCAAGGACGTTAATACGTTCGTTTCAAAGTTACAATACTGCCTTCAATTGTCTACCAATATCCTATTAATACAATAAATAGCTTCGTAAACTTCTTCAAATTCAGAAATGCGATTCCTGCCACAGACTACAGTAGACATTTAAACAACAACTATGCCATATTATGAAACTAGAACCCAAATTTTACAGAAACTTTCTACATTTTCTCCTTATCATTAACTAAACAGTATGTTAATAACTAAACTACGTAGTTTCGAGTTATGGAGAAACGACCCAGGACAGATTATCTTGCACCAGAATTAAATACCAACCAGAATATAAACTGTTTTATGGCTTATAACTTCATGTCTGTTCCCGGTGGGAGCACCAAGTGAGAATGTGTTTAGATTATTGTATAGTACACCCAACATTACATTTCTAACCACACATTTAATAACTGACGTCTATTTCCAGGGGTGACGAACAGGAAACTTTTTACATACCCGCCCACTGAAGAACTCTCACAAATGGACTGTAGTTTGGTTGAAACACTAAAACTAAAGGTCATTCACCATCATCATTGTGCATATGGCTGCGTAGGTCATACCTATTTTTAACAAGCACCAACAACAGCTTCAAAGTGACGGAATGTGAACACGTATTGCCCGCCGTCTGCAACTATTATTATTAAAGATTGGAAAATGCCGGTCGGTAAGTTATTAGTGAATCACTCGGCAATCAGTTTATCCACACATCCATAACAAACAAGTTAGTTACAACCAGAATTTTACACTACTGAAACGCCGATCTAAAAAGTCGGCTAGTGCAGTACTCAGTACTGTACTTGGCAAACAGCGTTATTTTTAGGCCACACATCCGCACACACTTTACGTTGCATTGAAACGACACTGCGCACGCGCTCGTCTCTCCCTTTGCTTATTGCTTAAGCAACGATTACGTCAAATGAAAAGAAAATTTAGGAAGTGGAGTGTGGCCTAGCACAACTGCAGTAAAATCAAAGACAGTTTATACAAGATAAAGAGAAATAACACCGTATTTAACATCAAATTTGGCCATCACAAAAATATTTTACTAATACGATATCTCACAAAATTATCAAATATCGTCATTAAGTAATCAATTTGCGTCAAATATTTTTGTAACTATTTCAAAGTGAATGACTGCCACTGTAATGACGGCTACTTATCTAAGATAACATTTTTAAATATTACTGTATATTGTAGTGTAATAAAATTGTGCCATAATATTAATCAAACTTATTGATTGGAAGTATTATTGATCAAACTTTTACTGTATAAATTGATGCATCTCTCCTAGTGGGAATATTTACCCGAGTTTTATTTTATACAACTAATTAACTTCTAAAAGCAATCAAAACTTGTCTTACGTTAATAAGCTTAAAGTATACAATTAATATGGACTAATAAATACATTAAAAAAAAACACTGAACCTTTGAGAAAGCATCCTTTTAAACAATTGTTTTGATAAAAAGATTTGATAAGAAATTTTATTCCACCAAAAGCCAGTTTATAGTTAACTTTTAGACTCGATCAGACGTCATACAGTAAGTGTACTAGCAAAATGTTACGTAAATACTATTAGATTAAATATCACAATCTATTATTAGTTATAAAAATACTTATAACTTTATAAAATGCCATACCGACACTGTTAACGTGCGTCAATGAGATGCTATCAGCAGTATTTTAGTAAACATATCAGGAAATTCACAATCAGCCTTAATAGCAGATTTGGTAACAATATTTTGTAAACGTTTACAATTATGAAGATTTTTTGTGTGTATAAAATTATCCAGTTTACCAAAAAAGGCAATTTTACATCGTTATATCACACTGCATTTGATGTACAATAGCAGCAATTTCCATTTAAATAAAAAGTAGAGCAAAACATTCAATGCATAATAATGTTTACCTGCGTTTATTTATTTTTTTTTGTGCAAAATAAATCGTGTAGACTTTTAACCGGTTCACGTGTAAATCGAAGCAGTATTACCATCAATGAATTTTACAACAAACTCGAGTTGCCTGGGCAAACACTCGCTCAATGTATATTGTTTAATAAGCAATGAAGCGTGCAAGTTCACAATTCACCGACATATCCCTCTAAGCGAAAAATCTTAAATTGCAACAATACAAGTTTTGCAATACAAATTTTACCATAGTCTTGCGAATTAAAGGGAGATGCAACTACAGTATAAAGATTAAGGTTAGTGGGGGGGAGTACAGTAGTCTATTGACGCACACACAAGCCGGCTAAAGCTAGAATAATATTCGGGATAATAATATAGAAATTAGTTTTTCAAATTTGAGGGACTAATTAACTAATAACAATATCAAACACACCATTTATTCTTAGTTTAGCATTGTTTTATCATTACGAATGAGGTTAACGGAATATTTCTAGAATTTGTTAAAGCAACCGCAACAACAAAAAGATATAAAGTCAATTTATACCGTATAATACACTGTAATATACAAGTTATATTAAATAAGGCTAAAATAAAAAAAAGCTAACTATTGACGTCATTTTACCAAGGCCAAGCTTTTTGAATAATGATTAAGCTCAATTGTTCTTTCTGATAAGGTCACCGAATCCCCCTCACACCAGCAGAAATAAATTATTATATTGAAAAACAGGATTTTTCGTTTATTTAATTATTTTTTTCAACTTCAACGACATGCGACCCAACAGTTTACAGGTCACTTTGCAACTTAACGATACATTCTAACTTTCTAAGGAAAAAACAACGATTTCTTTGCTATCACATCAGAAAAAAAATCATTGGCATTAATTAATCATTTCCTGTTAAATGACCTTTGTAATGCAACTCACAGCACTCACATTTAACTAATAAGAAATTTTCAAAATTACAAAACAACAATTTTGGCAAAAACATCAAAAAAAGCAACGTTATATTCATTTTTCTATTATAATTTTGCAGTATTTCTGTTTAGAAATTTATTAAAACAGACACCCAACACTATAATAAACAAAAGACAAATTAATCGCGCTTACACGAATCTTTTAACGTATTACAACCTTGAATTGGGGATGCAATATTATTTTAAGCATACAATTCAAAGGTAAGCATATTGTACTTGTGTATTAATACAACACCCATTTAAAAATAGTATTAATAAAAGTGATAATACTAAAATAGGTTATTACTGTACAGTTTTATATAAAAGCAAAAATCTAGTTCAAGATTGCTGTTGGTTTTCAGTCACCTTATTACATAAAACATATTTGAGGTTAACGACAAAAAAAAATTGAGAATACTGACTTTGTGCTGTGTCTGATACTGTTAGTATGACAACAAATTATCGCTATCTCGTTTTAAAAACAACAAATTGCTCTCCATAAAAAATGCTAACTTTATTCAATTTCACTTACCTATATAATATTAATTAGAAATAAAAATCGACTAGAATGGCTCCTCTCCCAGTGCCTGGCATCACAAGGAAATCCCTCACTGTATCTACACGCCGGCCCGACCACTTTTCAACTAAATTTTTTTTCGGTTCTCTTAATTAATGACACGACTTGCTCACCGCCACCAACCCGGTTTCTCCAAGGTTTTTTAACACTACTGTATATTGTAGTTACGAAATCTACTCTTCATTTCACGGAGCACTAGCCAGGTGGCGTATTGTATTAAGCCAATTCCCAATGATCAAAAATCATTGGGAGATGATTTTGCTTTGAAAACAGATAAAAAACACACTTTCTGTGTGTTTGTGAGCTATATCAAAATATTTTGATAAACTTTGGAATTAAAATTGCTAACCGTGTATGGCTACTACTGTTTTGTTACATACATGTACATGATTTGGGTCGCGCTCTAATTGTCTAAACTTTTCAATTTTTACGAGCTATACACAAATTGCAAAGCTCTAATTTTTTTTATTTTGCTAATCCAATTTATCTGTGTGCAATTGTCTATGTGTACTTTGGTTAATACGAATTTTCCGTCCTATGCAGTTGTGATGGCTGTTGCTTTGAATTGATTTGTTGCTTGTTTACGTGTTTCTGTGTTATCCGGTTATAAACACAGGATTGAAATTTATTACAAAGTGGTGTCTTTACATCCCAGTTTAATTTAAACGGTAATACTTCGTTGTTATAATAAAAGCACCCACTTTATCTTCCAGGCAAAAAAAGACTAATTTTAGACTCCATCAGAATAGCACATAAATTAGTTTTAAATAGTTTAAATCCAAAAATTTGACAAAATTCCTCTAAACAAATATACTGAAGCAGAATGTTTATTGCAAATTAGATAATAATTAGTTTATGGCAAATTAATGTTTTAACCTGTAAGTTTATAACCCAATAATAGGTCTAAAAATGTTTTTTAAAACTAATTTGCGACTTAACGCTAAGTGTATGTTACTATACTGAATTGTTTCGCTTTTTTAAAAAAAATATTTATAACTTTAATAATTTAGTCTGCAAATATGTTGCAAGTGGTGCTTTTTTTCTCCCTTTATAATACACATGATATTACTCGTATGACTAATGTAATGTGTACTTAGCTGGCTTGCTACAATTATTATTGCCTCATAATAAATTCTGGGTTCATCCTCTACTATAAAACCTAAGAATGCGTTTCAAACTTCGAATATCAACTGCACATTGACAAATTTAACATTCATTTTCCAAATCGACTACTGTGCAGAAATTATTTTTACGTAATGTGTGTTAGAAATAATAAGAGATGAAAATAGACTCTAACATATATTTACGGATTGCAACATGCAGTAAACTTATATCGTATAAAAGAATAAATGGGACAGTAAAAACTAATAACAGTGCTGTAATGAAGGTGCGCATATTTTTGTCAGTTATACGGTTATACCATATAACCTCACAAGACAAATTTACAAATTTTATGGTTACGTTACGAGTCACTTTTTATAGCTGAATTTTACAAGTATTGCGTGCAGCCTTAATTAAATAATGCTTGTCATAATTTTTCGATGCTACAAAATTACCAATTCATAACCAATGCCATGAGGAAATGTAAAAGTTACATATTTAATTATTTATCAAAAAATGTATGTAATATAAGATATCCAAAAACCCAACTTTTGAGTATTTAAAAGTTAAAAATACAAATCGATATCTTCTAAATTCTGAGTCTTAGAAACCTAAATGGTGTTCTACACAAATCAAACATAATATTGTACCGCTTCCTAAACGTTGCTTACTTAACGATTCTGTTTATAATTCACAAAAATCAAGTCAACCAGCTGTTTTTTCTGTTATTTAACTTAGATTGCAGGTGCATTTTTTGAAGTAGTCGTATGTAACTTATAAAGTCAAACTAGGTATGCGTTCTCATTTCGGGCACGACATGTAATTGATCCCTGATTTAAGAATTATGAACTTCTAGCTATTCAGAATCTTCACTAAATTCGGACTAGTGAATTTGGTTTAACAGATTTCTGTTGAAATCACAAATGTAGTTAATTTTTCATATCTTTCACGCTCCATCATATTTCTCGCAAAATAGCAGAAATCTAGTTTAAATCAATTTTGTGAAAAGTTCAAAAATTCAATCAATATTAGTCTTAAAAGACCAGTTTTTAAATTTAAAGAGATAAAGCAAAAATCTAAGTTTAATTTTTTAATCCCAATTTTTAAATATTTGTCACTAAAAATTTTGGTTTATAATCTTTACAGTTTTGTTGTCAATTATCGTTTTTATATGTTTAGGATTGAAGCTTTTGTTGTTCATTTATACAGTCAAACAGTTTACTCGGAACAAGGCATAAAAAAATGAATTGTTCTTTTTGAACATTTTATGGTTACCAGACCACATGGTTAAAAATAAAAAAGATAATAAACAAAAAGTGAAAAGTGAATTTTGAGTGGCACTCTGTAAAATAAACATAGCCTCTCCATGCAGAACTAGTTTCTGGCCGACAGAACAAGCTCCAGAATTCAATGCAAGTTATTTTTATTGGTGATTCAAACCTAAAGTTTATATTTATCAAGAAACGAATATATTTGATATGTGTAATGAATGGTTTTATGTTACAAGGAAATATTTTTCATGAGCAAATACAATACGTTAAATATTATTTTTTCATTCAGAATTTTTTTACTATTGATAGATAAGTTCTAACGGAAAACATAACTGTACCTTATTTTTTAAAGACTCTTTTACAGCTTACTTAAAAACCGGATTAGGCCAAACGATTAGCTATTAATTAACAATCGACCTTTTAAAGAAGTGTCAAGCTATTAAATACTTTTTGTCAATGACGATTTTATCCATTATTATAATGTTCATAAAACAATTATTATTATAATGACCTCGTTTACGAAATAATGTAATGTATTTGCGATTTTTTTAACATTTTTTTTTGTTTTATTAATAAATACACTAAATTTATTTACTATTCTACTGAATTATATTCTAATTAAATACATTCTAATTAGACATTTATATGTCTTAACAGCTTTGTGCATGTAAAAATAAAGTACACGACAAATAAAGTCTAAGATATTGTAGTTTAAACTGAAAGTATTGATAAAACTAAGTGCATCGTTAAATTTAACAACTTCACACTTTCAAAAAATCGATTTCAAATCAATCAATAAGCTATTAAATTTAAACGCAAATAATCCAGAAGCAAAACAATTCAGAAGGTTATTTCAATCATGAAATATTGTATATTAAATCAAATAAATCTTTCATTTTAAAAAGCAATGGAAAACTTGGTCAAATATTTGCATTGACAAAATATGATTCATAATCATATTGTAATCAGCACTATTTTTTTATAGAAATTAATTGCCCAAACTAAATTCATTTGCGTCACTTTATCGTCGGCCAAAAAATGATTTAACAAGATGTTTATGTTATTCATTTACTTCCTGTATTAGAATTTAACTTCTGTTGTTCAGAAAATTAAAAATAAGCTAAAATACAATTTCCGGTTGACTATATGCAGTATGAGTGTGTGTACTGTACGTGAAATGGAAAATTATTCTATGTTAATTCTTACCTCGACGTAATTAAAAGCACATTAATTGAGGTAGAGCTAACTTATCACATTTAGTAATTGACTGTTATGACAATGCGAAATCAATTGTGAAGATTGGATGTCAAACAGTTAAGCATATTTCAATATGTGACGAAACTTGTTACTTTTAACTCGCCCAATTTTGCAACTTTAAAATTGATGGTACATACCGGTTTCAAGCGCACTTTGGCGGAAGAAAACAATCGTTATACAGTAATTTCGAGTAATTAAAATGTGCAATCTCCGAAAAAAAAAAAATTTTTTAATAACGTTAAAAAGTAACGCGTAGGTTAGGGAACTGACTATCGCCATAAAATTAATTGAAAATGTTGCTATAAATATTTTATAATGTCACGGTACCATATAGCACCCATAACTCGTTTGAATCCGGTAGTGTACCGTATCTGATAATGTGATTCGGTAAGATGAAAGAGATTTTGTCATGAAATTATGTCATGCAAGGTGTCTATTTTTTAATTTAATAAATGCAAACACCAGAAATTTAAAATTTGATGGACATTTTTTTTAATACTGTATTGACAATGGCCTCAATTAAATTAATATGGTGTGACTCTGCTCATGTGAATGACGGTACCTGTCAATAACTAATCAATAAAATGTGACACGTTTTTAAACAGGAGACACAAAAATTGCTAAATGTTCCGCACCAATGAAACAAATTTAATGATTACTGCAGGGATGAAAGTTTAACGAACAAAATAATGACACAAATATACAAAATTTGCAAACAATAGTCAGAAAAAGTGCAAAATTATCACAAAATTCTGCACCGCATGTAAAATAAAATGATTAAACAGTAAAACCGAAGACATATTTATAAGAACTTATTATTGATCATAAAATTTAAGTAAAAATGGTGAAGTTAAAGTAGTGTTATGATGACAAACGTTACTAGAATTGATAACAAGTTTTAAAAAATTCTCTAAAAGTTTTGTGAATCTTTAATAAAAAAAATATTTACTGTAGTGTACTAGTGTCAATATGAAGGTTAGAAATATCATTTGTCCAGTGCTCCTCGAGTTCTCAACCCTGAGTAAGCCTCTGAATGCAAACACCCAGATTGAGAATCTAGTCTGCTTACAAGATGTTATCGTTTTATATCAAACACAATTATTGTGGTGTTCCCCCCACAAATCTATTTTTGTCACATGCCAACTGCTGCAATTTCAGTGAACAAAATTAGCCATGGCATTTTAAATCAACACAAATGCCTATCAAATTGTGCCACATCAAAATCACGCTGCAGTATTTTTTCCACAGTAAAAAAAAAAAGAAAAAATACATAAATAATACAGATAGAACTTATTTTAATACTAAGCATGACATTTTCATCGCCAAGACGACGAAGACGTCAAACGTAAACTATAGTGACGTCGTTGGCCCCCGTTTCCTGCATGCGTTGCGTAACTCACGAAATTCACACAAGAGTGATGAATAAATAGAAAACTTTTTTCCTACTTATATTTTTTTGCAAGGGTTGAACGAGGTCATCAACAAAAGCATATAATACGCATGAATGACAAGTACAAACATCTTCATTCTAAACTCAACATTAGTTATTTCATCTTACGGTAACACTGAATAAATAATAATTACTAGAACTTTCATCAGCCACTTTTACTTACACCAATTATGTAAGTAGATGAAACTCAACACCAAACCAATGACAAATCCCTTACGTCAATACCAGTCTAAAGTTAAAAGCAGTCGTTTAAATAATATCTGCACTTGGGTATAGAAAAATCTTGTAAGTTATTGATTTCTCTTATTTCTAAACTGCCACTCACAGCCCCTTAGGCAGAAAAATGTAGTTCAGCATAGAAAAGGCCTGTCTGCTGAAATATTTTTAAAAGATAAGCAAACTATTAAGGTCCTAAGTGACTGAAATTAATAAATAGAAAATATTTAGTTAGAATTCCACATGTAAGAATCTGCTTATTTGATATGTAAAGCTACAGTACATAATTAACTGGGGTCCTACTGATTAGAGTGAATTCTAGTAGACAGAACCATAAATACAACAGGGCCTGTGGCGCAACGGATAACGCGCCTGACTACGGATCAGGAGATTCCAGGTTCGAATCCTGGCAGGCTCGACTTTTTTTTGCTAAAAACATTCTTGATTTTACATGTTTAAATGCTCTTCATTGTATCTTGGCATGAAAGTGTTGATGCTAGCAATTCATACTAATAATTTGTCACTACAAGCAATTGTTTTAGGGGTATACGAGATGATTTTCAAATCTAAAACAGGGAAAAATCGCCTTTGGAATTGATAATGTTAGTCTCGTTTTCAAGGTTTGTTTATGGACGCAGTAAAGCACCAGTTCTCCAATTTAGAAAATCGCCCCATATACCAGTTTTGTTCAGATCCACAATTTGAACGCTTTGATACAAGCATTACTTTGCCATAAATAGCATCAATAGCAAGCAATAACTTATCAATTGTAATGTTAAACTATTTCAACACTACTACCGGAAATCAGTTAAATTAGTCATAAAGTAAGTATACTGTGAGTGTTCAGAGGTTTATCAAGTTAATACTTGTTTTCTGGAGTATAATAAGTGCATGACTATCTTATCAAAGAATAGTTTAGTAAGAAAGGAAGCTGGTGATAAGAAAGTCAAGAAGCTGTAATAATATCATGCCCAGCAACGCGCCTTTAATAGCAGTGCATTAAATTAATTATATTCTGGCTTATCAATACCGTATAATGCCAGTAGAGTACAGTTGAATAAATAATTAATACATCCTACACGTACTGTACAGTATAACATTAAGTCTATACTACGGTATAACTCTCAAGTGCAAGGTCTCTTGCAAAATAAGTGTACACTTATTTAATTTTAAAACTTTTAAAATGCTATAGTTGAGCAGCTATTGGCAGTATTTCAATGCAATATTTATAGAGTTTGGGCATCCATTAATAGCACTGCAAAAAATTAGGCATGTAACGTCATTGTGTGTGTCATTGGAACTACAATGGAAATAGAGGTGGGTGCAAATATCAACTGCGTAAAAAATTCTTTTGTTCAAAAAGTCTGGTGAAGATGCCATCATCATTGAAGTGTGCAAAATGGTACAGTAGTAAATATACACCCAGACTTCATTTCTAATTATTTTCGGCAATGACGTCAACGAACGACCTCTATACATAACTACTGTCTATGTCTAAAGATAAGTTATTATTGGTTACCAATTGATGCTTATTCGAGTTACTTTCTGATTACGTTATGTGTGTATTGATGACTCAACTTCACTTAAAGAAAAAAAATGAATTGTTTACTTATACCGTATTATAAAACAGGAAATGTATATTTTTTTTAAAAAAAATCGTTATGATGTCAAGTTGATGAAATACTATATTGTAAATATCATATGATAAAGGATCAGATTATTATTTAAATTGTGCAAATTTGTGCCAAATAAAAAATATATAGCGTCAAATTATTTAGTTGTAAAAAAAACCTCAGGCGTGAAAAACTTTGTAAAAACTGACTACCTGCAATTCACTGCCATTTCTATTGCTATTTCGACATTTAAACAAAAACACACTTTTTCATTGGATAAAAAAAGAAATGCATACAATTGCAAGCGTTGCCAAAAACTTGGCAGCCATAATCGTTCAAGTTTATCAAATTTAGCGAGAGAAACCATTTACCTGAATTGAACGTTGAATTCAAAATACTGTATGTTCGCAGTTAGCATACACAAAAAAAAATTGGCAATGGAATCTAGCTTGAAGTGGAACATTCCAGCTCCCCACAATTGTCCTACCAAACTTTGGCATACTCCACAATACATTTCCTGCCAATTTCCTATGCAACAATTTCAACTGACCCAAATCAGCATTAGAATTTAGCCAAATGAGTTGGTGCATCTCTTCGAAATGCTTTTATAATGCATTATATACGATATCATCAATCACACTGTATTAAGTCATGACACAATCACAATCTAAAATCAAATAAACACGTTAACTAATCCGTCAAAACTTGGAATTACAGAATTTAACGACAGTCTCGGTTACAAAAATTCTTTCTGGATCAAATTTCTTGTTACAGTAACTTTTTTTAGATACTAATTGCACCGTACTAAGATAGTTTTAGAAGCAAAATACATGACAATACTATTCTTGTCCATAGATACATCTATTTCTGACTATAATGAAAACTATGCACCGATATAAGCAAATGCACAGGTACAATTGCCAATGTCATTTTGCACACTTCCTATATAGCCTTTCTCATATTCTAACCAATCTGATTTTATTTTTGCTATGTTACATTCTTGCTTTGTAATGTCTTGAAGTTTTAAATTACAAAATACAGCCCCATATTTGTATCATCCAAATTTTACTGCATTTTTTGCATGGATTACCTAATAACATTGTCAGCAAAGCTATATGTTCTTACAAGAGAACAATAGATATATGTCAATATGGTGCTATAAATACAAAAAGAAAAGAAAACAATGTACATGATCTTTTTAAAACAATATTTTTAGATTTTTTGTATGCGGTCCAATTATTTGCCACTAACTTCAAGTAGTACTTGTCTTGAATACAAAAGTTGTGGTAACTTGGTAAGAGCAAGAAGAAGGGTTGAACCATCATCATTTTCACTTGTCGCTACTCATCAACAATAAACTTAAGTAATAAACGATCTAGCATTCTATTTTTAGTCTCGCAGGAAATGTCTCTAAGTAAAAATCGAGGACGAATTCCGTAATATGTATAAGTTAACTTATAAACATATGTGTAATTTTAGAGAAGTCTGCTTAACAACAGATTAGTTTTTTTTAAAGGAGGAAAAAGAATCACATAAACACAAAAGTTTGATGCTTTTCCCTAAGTGTCATACTGAGGTAAAGTCACCATCATTTACTTAAACATTTGCTTCATTGACTGACATGACTACATAAACTTACATCAGTATTTAATAACAGCTGCTGGGCTAAAAAAAAAATGACGAATTTCTCCCAGTCATTATATTCCTTATGTAATTCCTTGTTAGTGGCTGGCAAGGCGTTTGTAATGTCTCACGAACACACACAACTCAGCTGAAACGTCTAGCAAATCTTGACAACAATGGGGGAATAAATGAATTTACAGCAGATGAAATATGGATTCACCAAAAGTGACACACCCTCCTGTAGAAAAGTCCTTTGGGGATCCCATTGCTAAATTGCGCATGCGTCCGCGCCTACAAGTATTTTCATTTGTGTTTTCCAAACGAATAGATGTCAAAAGATAAAATTGAGTTTTCCATGTCATTTTCACAAACTAAAATGGGTCTTCGTGTCATAAAACGTTTTCAAATAAATGTGGAATTTTATAACAAAGATAAAAAAACACCCTATAATGTCAAAATAGATTTTGATTTTACGTCATTACATTGCTTTTATAATTTAAAAGTTGATAAGTAGAATGATGGTTTTCCATTGCTTTTTGCACCTTGGAATACAACTAACATTCTGGTTACTAAAATATCTAATTATTAATATACACATATATTAATTATTAGTAAAGTAGTTAAATTTAGTAACAAAATATGTTTTTTTACAAAATTTTATGATATTTTGTCCTTTCCTTTTATATTGATAAAATAAGTTATTAATGAACTGCAAATACAATGTGACTCTCTATGCCACAGACCACAACGTTATTTACTAATCGAAACTCCGGTTATGCCTGGACTAACTCCCTCGAGACAGTATTGGTTTTATAAGCATTTGGTTTCCGCTTTCCACCACAGTAATGGAACGACAGATGGCTACTTTGGTAGTTTCACAACGCTTGTTTGGGTTTTTGTAGAATAAAAGTGCGCCAACATCGCCTATTGTCAGCAGCCTAATAGTCAAATAGCCATTTTGTCTGCGCTCATATTGAATGTTTATGTCTAACTCCTCAATAGTATAATGCAATAGAAAGATGCTTATACATAGAAAGTCGAAAACTACCATCACTAACTCGATAGATAGAAGCATTGTTAAGCAACAAAATATAAATTAAAGTTAGTGCTGAATTGGAATTCATGCCAAATCCATTAAAAATTGTATACCTGTATTTTAGCCTTTTATTACAGAGTCAAAAATTAAAGAAAAGTAGCTCATATGACTTGGGAAGTTGCCGACCATTGTAAAAGTTGATGACAGTTGCATTTCACAACATGTCAAATTAACACACTTGTCAAATTTTTCTATTTGTTAGTAAAAATGCACCTTTAATAATGACTTCAAAAGATGTTAATTACAACTTAATACATAATTGCAAACTGATTTCATAAGCAATCATTAAAATCGCAGCCATTAGGTTATCTAACCAAATATATAATTAATTTCTTTCACATACCCAGTACTTTTCTTCCCTAAAAATAATTACAATTAATTGTACATTCATGGCGATCAATATACGATACGTATTGAAGTAATAACCATGGCTTAGTATGTAATAATCATAAACATCCTAAAGTCATAAGCGTTTTTATGTTTGGCAATCACATTTAATACTAAAGTAACACAGAGTGGGAATTTAGGTAAGCCAGCTGTAAACTTATCTTTATAATCCAAAAGCCCCGCTAACGCCCCTACTAATAAATTTCAGTAAAACCAACACCCTTCACTATACACACATCATTATCAAAATAAACTACCATCAAATGCACCAACTTTAATTATTATAAATAAACTTACCTATAACTATGCCAGTAAAATTAATACGATTAAAAGTTTTTTAAGCACCTATTTTGTGTCAATTGCATTCAAATATGCTGTAGAGTAATACTAGAAATTGAATGAATATTGCTCACATTTTCAATAGCTCTACTATTGTAGCCCTTCAAATTTGATACAATGACTAATGGACACGGCAACCCTTAATGTCACGTAATACCATCAGATGAAATTGTAATCGAAAGCCATGCCAAAAACATACCGTATTATTATCAGATAATTCAATGATGATATACTGCAGTGTAGCACTGTAAAATCCATTTGATAAAATGTCAATAATATATTGTGTATTTCTTAAAGGTTTTTTTTATTTTTTTTTAACTATTTATTCTCCCAAGTGAAATTTGAAACGGTTAAATTTATCTTGATAACATTAGAGTAATTAATTATATAATGTAAACTTAAGTTGAAAGCTTTTAATGTCGTATTACTGTAGTTGATTACTGACTATACTTTCATGTAATATCGCAAAACAATGATTTTAAAGTATTGAATGTTGATATTGCATGTAAATAAAAAATGTAAAAAAATTACCGTTCGATATCGACCTCATTGAAATTTGATACGATATAACTTAATTAGCCTAATGGCTAAAAGATGCAGAAATCAATTTGTAAACAATTTACTGTATTAAAACATATCGTGCATAAAAATGTCACAAAAAATTAACAAAATAGTTTGTACTGTAATTCACGAGAAAGTTGGCAATGATTCATTTAACTCATAAATATAATTAAAAAATTATTGCAAAAAATGCGTACCGGTATAACATATCAATTCAAATGGCATTTAAAATTAGAGAATAAAATAATTAAATGTATGCACGAGACAAAAGTTAAAAAAATCATTTCTTTTGACAAATACTGTACATGTACAACTTTATAAAACTACTGAGTCTTAATTTACATGTCAGTTTGATAATAAAGTTTAAAACCTACTTAAGACAAACATGACTAAAGCTCAGTATAACATAAATAATAACTACTTTAAAGTTAAATTGAGATGATGCGACGAAAGCAAAATATCCATAAATTTTACAGCAGAAAATATTACTCCAAGCTCATTTGTTTATCTTTTTTTTTTTAAAAAAAAAAAGCGTCGTAATCACCGTGAAGAAATGTTCGCTTCAAAAGTACATAATTATAATAAATTAACCTTAAGGGCATAAATGTAATGTCAAAGAAGTTTTTCTAGAAAGGTTATGATAATTTCCATACTAGTGATTATTTTTCCCACATTAGATACGAAGCTAAATTACTGAATAAACTTATTTACATATAACTTACATTTTAGCTTACAATTTAAAAAAACAGAAAAAAAAATTTTGATTCATAAACTGATACGAGCTACTTAAGTGACGTCACAATGTAACGTCAATAATTTTAAAAATATGATTGTACTTAATAGTTCATATTCTGCATCAGTAATAATTATGATTTAACGATTTCACGTGTTAGATGACAAGCTTCCAAACTTACGATTGTAATTTTACTACTAAAAACAAAAGCAGTAAAATAATTGTGTGCAGACGTATAATTATTAACTTGGAATATAATGATCCAGGACCATAAAAATCAACCAGGATTTCCTGCATAAATTGTGCGACAATTTAAACTAAAATATATAAACAGGTCAGACGTGTTTTTTTATCACTTTTACAAGCTTACATTGTCATTTTAACAATATCTAGAACGATTAAAGATGATTAAAATTAGCTGAAAATGCGTGCCAAATAAATCGATAGAAAAAAGAAAATGGATGCTTTGTAAACGCTAAAACGCATTATACTCTCAACATCTCAAGTGGTTTTTTTTTTCAATAAACCAAACAACGTAATAAATAAAGAGCTGCTGCAAAAATAAAATTTTTTAATGTTTGAACAAAACTACAATTTAACCATATTAAATGGCTTAATTTCACAGTTTGATTAGTACTTAACCCAAACTTGATAGCCAATTAGGTTTGAAATCTGACAATAGTAAAATTGATCATGTTATTGTGCCCCTATACTTTTGCATCGACAAAACATTATTGTTAGTTCAACCAAAACGTCCCAATTTTCCAATGTATAATTATCCCAATTTTTATTTAAAAAAATAATAAAAATAAACGTCTAAACTTACTTTCCGATCAATTTGATATTACTCAATATTGTAAACATCATCGCACCAATTGAAAAAATGCACCGTGTAATATTAAATTTCACTTTTGCATTTAGTTTAAAGCATATTACACATGAGACAAAACACTCCAATTATGGCAATGCAGATGGTTTAATTTGCAGATCTACCGTACACAATGAAATACGCCGAGTGCATGTATAAATATAATGCGTCAAATTTTACGCCGTGTCGGCCATTTAATAATTACAAGTATTAATCATGAATTTAGCTTAAATTAATTGGATGTGTTGCACTTTAATAAATAAGTAGTTCAACGTAATGAAAAGTGCTTGGAAACAACTACATCGTTTGCAATCACCATCACTTTTATTGTATTTATAACGCATCACTAAATTCGTACAATGAAATATACATTTCACTCACACACGTATAGTAACGTACAGTAAAGTCAAAATACTGCCAACATGCACAGCTATGCCATTAAGGTGTGCATTTGCTGATGCAACAAACATTACGCCAATTTAACAAAACTCTATACACACTACACTGTATATTCAGAGCTAGGAGACTAAGTAAGCATTACATATACCGGTATATGTAGCTCGACAGGACGCCATTAAATAAGAGGCTAATAGCATCAAATGCTAAATTAGATGTGCATTTATCTTCAACCTAACGATATCATTAGCGTCATTATACAACATGTACGTTTAATAACCTTATGACGTTCTAAAAATGGCCAATTAAATTTACCTCAAAATTTATTGTTTATTGCCAGGTCAAACTTATTATTTAATTATTATTCAACACTATTAAAAAACGTTTCAGGTTCAATTTATTGAAACGAATTACGCTTCACATCATTATAAAGTCATTAATTCTTAAAAGTTGGTTCTCGTACTGATCAATAAAAAGTGCGTAAAAACCAATATTTATTAAGAAATAAAACTGCTGGAAATCGTTTATACCAGTGACGAATCACAGGAACTTTTGTGTTTTTTATGATACAAAGCCTATTAATGACTGAAAGATTATGAAGAAGAATGTGATGAATGAAACTGCGCATTTATAAAAGTTTCTCTTAATTTGGATCGAATTGGTAACTTATTCTTAGAGGAAAAGTTAAAAACGTCTCGGATCTGGCACGAGAGCCATAGTTCGCCCATCACTGGTTTATACGAGAATATTGGTTGAGACATTAGCATATACTGTATGTGAGTCTAAGTGTTGTAACAATGAGCATTATATTATAACTTAACTGTATAGAAAAAATAAATCTTACTCAAAATTTGCAAATTCATGACATGATGACATTTTACGTCGAACTGCGGCAAATTTTAACAAGAGGGTACAGTGGAGTATTAAATGTGGTACTTAATTAAAGGGAGGGTAACTCTGCTTCAAAATTTTGAAATACAGTGTACTGTTAAAAAAAACATACAAAACAATAAAAAAAGGCAATAATGACAGGCAAATAAGAATGAGTCATGTAGAAATGTGTTGTGAAAACAACTAGTTTTAAATTTCATCAACTACTGTAACAATCAGTAATGACGTCAATGCAATTCGATGTTTATTCATGAGAACGTCGCCCATTACAATAACACGTTTTTTATTGCTATTACTTAAAATAATTACCATCTGAAAACTGTCTATACTACAGCAAGGCAACATAAACCAGCAATATATTAGTCGGAAAGTCACTTTTTTTTTTAAATACACATACGGTATTAATAATTTTAATTTCACTTGTTCAATGCCATTCGTGGAAAAAGCGGTGAAATGGAAAATGTTTATTATGAAAAAAAATATGTTTATATTCAGTGAAAAGAAACGACAGAGCGGTAATTTTGGTGTTTTCAGGAAACTAATTTCATACTAAAACCGTGGGGAAATTCCATAAAACAAAAATAGCATTAGATTGCCATCATTTCGTGATTTCCAACTAATTTAATTTGGCTGCTAAATTATTAATCATGGCATTCATGATCTACCATTAAAATAATATTACTGAATTAAACAGTTCAAGTTAATAAAATAAGTGTAATATATGTTATTAATCTTTAATAAGACATACAGTATCATATCTAAGCAAAATGAGGTAAGTTGGTCACTTTAAAACCAATAAAAACTACAAAAGTTATAAATAATCGCATAAAATTTCGCAATTGTTAGCCGATTTTCAAAACATTTTTAACTCAGTTTGTTCACTTATTTTTCTAGAATAATAAGACGAGACTACGTGCAAAGAAAATTTTGTTTTTGAAAAACAAGACCAGTCATTGAATCGAGCAAAAGAATATTATCAGTTGCGTCACCGTCACGTACATAAACGAGACTATTATGACTCAATTTAAAATTCGTATGAAATATAAAGGTTTGCCATTTATCTATTCCACATTTCTACTGTATATGTAATCATAATCCATATTCACTTACTAAACGCAATATTAAATTGCAAATTTGCTATGACCAAAGCTGTAAAATTTCAAAAACCGCTGAGCAGTGTCTTTATTTTCTTAAATAACTGACTGTGAATGGCAAGATAAACATTGAAACCACAACAACTAATCATACAACATACTGTGAGTCTGTGAAATTGGATATTCCAGCAATGATCTTATTTAAAAGAATCTTGCCATCTGGATTTTTAATAGTAATTTAAAACCAGGAAATTCCATGCTCTCATTCGCACTCTTTCCAAATTCCAAAAAAATTATTTTTCCAATTACTCCATTAACAAAAATAGAAATTCCGTTATTCAATTGGTGATCAAAATATTATTTCCTGTGAAAAAACTGATAAAGTAAAATTTATTGCCAAGATCAAGCATTTATAAACTTAATAAAAGCAAAACAAAACAATGCGATAAAAGCGTCTACCAAACACGTTTCAGCGCCAAAGAGAAAATTCATAAAATTAATTTTCAAGTTTGTGTTTTTTCACTTGGAAAACAATTTCCATTTTTTTTCTAACTTTGCCACAATATTTTTTTCGGTCTGTTTAAGAAACTTTAAATTGCCAGCAGAACGTGTTAGAAGAAAGGCCCTTAAACCCTGTCAAATAAATTATTCAAATCGTTTTCATTTTTAAAGTAAGCATTCCCCCATTTCATCTTTATTTATGCAAGCGTGTTAAATTAAATTCAGTGCGTATATAGCCTATATTTAAAAAAACAAAACATCCTGCTATTACATCGCTAAAAGTTCCTCTTGGCTGCCTATTACATAATCATCAAGTAAACGGCACCACTGCATGCGATTGTAAAACTAATTAAACTGGTTAACTAACATTCAATTGGATGCTCGTTAAATCCCTTCCAAATTAACCATTCAAATTTAAGCCATCTTTTTTTTTTACTATTAAATAAACAAACGTAACAATTTTATGAAATGAAATGGGTTTTTATTGCAGACTGCTTCATTAATTTTTACTTAGTAACTTTTGTGTTATGACCATTGCCATGTAAAGCAATAACTTAGCTGTCAGAAAAATTAAATTGAGCTTGTAAATGCATTAACAAATCATGTCTAATTATGGTAGCGTGTCTATGAGAAACACCACTGTCAACATCCACTATCCACTGACAAATTAGAGCTTCACCATAATATTTTATCATTTTAAAAATATGAACAACGATGCCCTTAAGCATCAAGTTAAGTAGTTCTTCTGTAATGCCGTATCTTTACAAACCTAATAAACTAAATGAACTCTAAATAATTTCAAAATGTTGTTTTCCTTAGGTGATGCCCTAAGAAGTTGCTTATCCATGGAAATATTATTTTAAAACAGCACTGAAAAACCTACAATACAGATAGACGTTGCCAAGTTCCGATTAACAAACTGTAATAAATATTTGGAACTTTTTTCTCCCTTAAACCAATCTCGAAAACAACGTTGTTTCTGCTTCTAACGACTGAGCAGCTGTTTTGTTATTTTGTTTACTGTAATTATTTTTGCCGTTGAAGACAGTGATTTTGTTGTCTTTATTAGTGCATTGCATTTTCTATTTAAATGAAGCGGTTAACATACAAAAGTCTTAAAAATCGTTAAAAGCAACAAACACAAAGGTAACATTTTTGATAGCTTTGGATGTGTTTGCTGTACTGTAGATACTGTATACCTGTACGTCGGTGCTAATTAATGTTGGAACTCGTACACGTGGAACTGAATGATAAATAAATGTACGCACAGACGGCATCGTAGTCGTTTAGCAAGGAAATGATTGGGTAGTAGTAGTAGTCGTGGTTGTACAAGAGTCATTCGAGCAAATGATTGGGATCAATGAGGCCCAGGAGACATATTGTGAAGAAAGCGTAATGGAATACACTGTGTGCAGATGAAATTCTACTGAGAATGTGACCAAACTTTTATGTAGCTTAATTTAAAAATCGATTTGAATCACCTTCGGAATTTCTTTTTCATCAAACCTGTCTTTGTATGTTTGGATCAACGCTTTATAAATATACTTATACTGTATTTATTTATATAAAAAAAAACCAACTCCTTCCAGCAGCATTCACAAATGGATGCGCTCACTAAATTGCTTGTTGTTTCGTTTTGTGAGCAATATTAGAGCGACATGTGTACTTTTAGCATTTAGACGTCCACTCGCCTCAAATGGGCACCGTTATGCATGCTCAAACTACCCATGCGACGGCGGCAGCGGTAATTTTTTTTACGACGGCTGCAGCATCAACAATAGCGGCGGCGACAACGACAGACTGCGCAAAACATACAATACACGCTAATTTGCTAATGCTGTGATACAAGAGAGAAAAATCTTCAATGATTACACGGTATCAATTAAGGATGAAATCTTTACAGCATAAGCAAAACATAATCTTATGTTTTGTATAAAGTAGTATTATTTTGATTAATTTGGAGATAATATTGCGCCTTTGAAGAAAATTGGAAAATTTTCATTGTTTCGTATAAATCTACTAAGTATTAGAAATGAGGTTATGAGATACTTAGATTTTTACTGCGAATTTTGTCAATTGTACTTTTTATTGTGCAATATTATCGGAAATAAGATTGCAAAATGGAAAGCCTATAAAGTTTCATTATGTACCACAACCATAAAAAAAAAAAACAGCAAAATGCAAAAGATAACACTTATTAAAAGCAATTAATTATGTTACTGTATAAGCAAAGTTCAAATATTTGAATAATTTTACCATTTATTTATGGTAAGTCTTATTAATCATGCTATTTAATCGCGTGATGTATAATAATTTCTCTTCTGACAAATGATTAATTAAACTTTTTGTTCAAATAAAAATTAATTCTAATAGGCAAAAAACTGCAAAGCTCGTTCCTGTCCAGTGACCACGCAACTTTCATGAATTTAATACAACTTATAAAGAATTCTGCAGTGACACTACGCAATAAGCAACGAACCTTTATGCACTGTCGGAATAAAATATGACAAATGTGTCATTTCATCAATACTGCAATGCAAATAGCATGTTTTTAACGCCATGGCAGTGTACGTATTATGCTACAAAACATATAGTCGTCATGGATATGGACACTTATCACTATGACTAGTGCATTCATTAATGAAAATTGCCCACGTTAAAATCCAAAAACAATTATAAGAATTTAAACGAGTAGAGGCGATTTTCTGTTTAAGTTATTACGGTGCATCACATGCTTAACTCGAGTAAAATGTGAGCAATTTGTTCAGGGTTTTCTTATTCTTGGAATCCAAAACTTTCCAATAGCGCTGTAAAATGCTTCTACAATTGCAATTTTGAAAAGCTATTTCGACTAGAATGATACAGTTGGCGTCATCTTGGAATAAGTAGATGGGAATCTTATTTTCTTTTTCACCTTGCCACAGTTTCAAGTAACCCAACAACTAAAAATAGCTTTTGTACACAATCTTAGATAGAAAGAAGAAGGCTTCCTGACTATACAGTGCAAGAAAGAGAACCTCTCGCGCAGTCTCACTTATACAAAACATAAAAAATGAAAAGATTTTCTTCCGTTTTTTTTAAAAAAAAAACTTTGCTGCTACGAAAGACTGCCGGCTAGACTTTACTGTACAGCGATACAGCTGTTGTTTATTATAACCCTCAGCTACCAACACCCTCCAAAAAGTTTATGCACATCAAAAAATGACTCATTAATCATCTAAAATTAACCAACATGTCAAAATAGCAGTAATAAACATAAACTCCTTTAAAAAAAATAGAAAATATAATCACTTCATTACTTTAATGTTCTACTTTTTTTTAAGTGCTGAAAAAAATATTTTATTTTCCTTCCTGGAACCATATTTCATGGATTGCGTTTGAACGTATATTTTTTATAACCTAACTTATTATAAGCCAAAGCAACTTTAGCTTATCTATTGTGATTTTAGATAAATAACATCTTTAAATTGAGTCAACTTTACTAGGCCTTGCGCATTGCATGCCAACGAAGACTGTTGTATATTGTATCCATCGCGTGAATGGAATACAAGCGATATTCCGTTTTATTGATATTGCATTACTTAGCCTGAAGGCACCTTAACAACTGACACTAATCAAACCTTTAGCTTACTTTATATTACGTCTGACTACGTTACAATACAGCATCGAAAACGCATTGTTCATCATTTCTATTAGTGATTTACTAAAAGAACAGATGCTGCAATAAAGATGCCATATCAGTAATAAGATAAATTTAATAAACATGAAAAACATACCAAAACTTGCATACTCGTAAGGATATTATGGCAAAAAGTCAATGATGGATTTTTCATTAGACAGGTTAAACAGAAATTTGGGGTCAAAAAAAAGTCCATAAACTCCAAAATTTCATGTTACAAAATATTTCTCCTCTTAAAATATCAATAATTTGTTCTTCCATAAAATCCCAATTCTTAGTAAATTCAATTAATTTATGCAGATGATAAAAAATGTGAAATACTCGTTCAATACTACAAAAACAAAGATATAAAAATTATTAATACAGTAGAATATTACGTGAGATAAAAATTCACAGTACGTTCGGCATATTACATATTTTCAAAATTGCAATACGTCAAATACAAGTAAAGCTAAAATAAAATAATGCAAAATGTGTTTTGCATTTATTAGTAGAATTCTTCCAAGTCTCGAGATAAAACTTTTTAACGGGTCGATAGAAGTTAGCTTACTATAATATACATACAGCACTGTATATAAAAAACATTGCAGAGTTATGCGATAATTTTTGAAATTTTGCAAACGACGATAACAGTATTTACTATAAAGTTGTAAAGAGAGCTCGTTTCGATTTAGTTATCTAATGTTTGTAAAGCAATTGGGCTGAGTGGTAGAAGTACTGTACCGCATTACATATGAAAATGCAATGTCTTCTGGGATTTATAGAGCGCTAGAGATAAAGTAAACCGTTTGTCACTGTAGGGTATTAGCTTGTGACCAAGATAAAAAAAATTACAGATGTTTTACAGCGCGTACTGTACAATTAACTTTATAAAAAAATCGATATCAACTTTGAAAGTTTCACTTAGTAAACAACATTTGAATAGCAGAGAAACACAGAATATATAATAAGTAAAAAAGCCTTTGCAAATATCATTAACACATTGCATACTTGCATCATTTTCAAAATACTTAACACAATTATAATGTTTGTTTTAGTCAAATTTTCTCCAATTACTAATAAAAAAATTAGAATAAATTTCAAAAGCGCATATAGCTCTTAAAAAAATTTTGTTTTTGCACTTATTTTATCCTAAAAGAGAAGAAACTCATTCATGGCATCGTTGTAAATATATTTAAACAAAAAAAAAATCTGAATTGGTCTCTTGATAAAAATCCTATAAAAACACGAGCTTCAGTACCAACTACCATTTAAATAGCAGTCACTTTTCTCAAGCACTTTACATACATGAAATATAATACAGTTGGACTAAGACTTCGTAATAAGCGTATAAAAATCGCAAAATATTATTGCAGAGGTTTCACGGTTATCAATAATTCAACAAAACATTTTACTCCGCCATTTTATACATCAATGAAAAAGTTAAGAAAGTGTATCCACTAAAGTATAAAATATTAAAAAGCACGTAAATGGCGAATAGTAGTAAAACCAACGCAATCCCCACCGTTTTCATCCTTTTTAAAATAACTCCAAATGTTAAGAGACAAGAATAGCAGCTCAGTTACTATAGTGAACAAATGTCCGTAGCGTTTTCATGCCAACGTCGTCCTTTTATTTTTTCTTTAAAAAAAAAAAAAAAAAAACCCCATACCCGGTATAGAAAATAAAGGAGTAAAAAAAACTTCCACGTCCGCTTTCGTAAGCAACTGGTTTAACTTTGTCTGAGATGTTAAGAAACTGATAAGAAATGTCAGTCGTCTTTTCGCAGCTATAGCCGATTCAGCGACTTACACAAAACTTTTCTATTTATAAACTACAAGCCGATAACCCGAGATAAAATATAATTACAGTATAGCTTATATTAATAATTCTACCATACAAACTTTAAGTGGCACCGTGACAATGGTTATCGATTGACTTTTTTCTTTAGAGAAAGAAAAGCACGGATAATGTCGATATTGATCTCCCATTATAATTAAATCTTCAATTAAACAGTTAAAATAAAGAAACTGTTTAATTATTAACCACTTGTAAGGTATTAATAAATAACTTGGCACCATTTTAATAAATAAATTTATGCAATTAAGCTTTAAAACACATTACTCGGTCTAACTTAGCCGATCAATCAAGAGTCAAAGGAGCTCCATGCTTTCCAAATTACAAGATTAAAATCACTAACTTGTGTTTTAAATCTTCAATTATCTAATTTTATATTTAATAAAAATTAACTATACGGATACTAAGAAGTGGTGCTACTTAAAGATGCGTTTTTCATTATCAGAAACCACCTCGATTGTGTATTGATTATAATTTGCAAAAACAGCAAGGAGCACCAAACTTCACTATCATATAATATAATTCACGATAATATTCACGCAATGCAATGTTAAAGAAGCCACCATTTTTCGCAGAAAACTAGTGCACATTGAATCTGCAAAATAATGCTTTATCTATTTTCTACCATTTCATTCATTTTATGACTATATCGTATATCACACTTCATCTACCATGGCCAGATTAATTTAGCAGCAGTACAATGAACATGACACAAGTTGGTATATCTCAGTTAAAAGCAAGCAAGCAATCACTATCATCATTGCAGCGTTGTTTTTATTTTAAAAAAATTATCTCTTATGGTTTCCCCTCTCCCCATTCTATATGTTTCCTATTTGGTAGTTATTTGATGCATTAAAGTCGATGCTGTTTCTATGGGTTTTCGTTTGGAGATAATAACATTCAGAAATGACATATTGTTGATGACGCCTAGGTGAATTCAGATCACATATCTCAATGCGAAAAACAAAAATGTATATAATGTACTAAAAAAAAAGAAAAAAAGGAAAATGTCGAGCAAAATGATGTTATCATGACGAATCTAGACGATTGCTTTTACTCTGTACAATCGTCGTCAATACATATAGCAGATAGGGAGAAAAAAAATCTAACGACGATTATTTCTTAGCAGCATCTGAACCGGCGCGTCTGGCGCACAACATCGATCGGTACTCGTTCTCAGCCGCATATATTGCGTATACTGTATACCCAACATACTGCATATCCCAACGTATACATCTATTTTTTTTTTCTTCTTCAACGTATGTAAAGAGGATGTTTTATGATATGAAGACAAACAATACTTCCAATCCTACCTCAGTTCTGGCTAGGTCAGCTAGGTGGGATCTTCCAGGCATCGTTTGACATTTGCCAAAGGAGAACGCAATTGAAGGCTGTTTTCACAGAGTAAGCAAAGCTATAGCGTTTTGAGCAAGTGGAACACCCCAACAACCACTACCATCACCACCACCACCATCATCGCCATTCGCCACCGCCACCGCCACTGCCACAGCCAGGCGCCACTACTGCTGCAAACAACTCACACTGCAGATGTGCGAATTGGAACAGTTTGGTCTCATTGGTGGATACGTGACGAGACAGAGTGATGGAGTTAGAGAGGGAGTGATAGTGAGAGAGAAGAAAAGTAAGGAGGGGTGTGGATGTGTATTGAAAACGATTTTCTTTCGCGTGCACTTGGCTTTATATATATCATTTCTCTCGGTCTAATAAAACTCCAAAGCACCGGTTAGTTATCACGGAATAGTTGGCTGATTAAAATTATTGCGAGGGAGAAAAAAAAGCGCTCATACACGCACATTTCATACACTAAATACACTTCTACGCGATATTTCTATTTGCTCTCATCTTTTATATTTTCACGAGTGTATATTTTCTTATTTGCAAGATGAGTGAGTGAACCATCAATATATTTGTATATAATATCGACAGGCTTGATGATCCTCAAACAATTTTACTGCAGTGCCCACTTTATGTTAAGAAACATTTTCGCATGATATATCAAACTTTTATGGTCGTAATGAAATTATAACTTTAAAGATTGTCCAGATTAAAAGTTGACGTTTGAATTACAAAATTACTTAAACCAGTAGCACAGCCAATGATGGAAAAATTAATTATAACATAGGCTTTGCAGTACACAATGTTACCTACTTTAGACTATGAATTTTATATTTTAAAATCCAAATTTTGACTTTTATAACTGAATATATTTCATGTTAAGAGAGTAGAATAGGTACCGTATTAAGTCATATTAATATAAGTTCAGATTGCAACTTTTATGGGTGATATTTTATCCATAATACACACCATTTCCTTTACGTTTCCTAAGAACTGTAGCAAATGTAATTTATTGCTTTCAGACGATCATAACACATACTGTAAGCGCAAAACATAATTTTTGGAAATGCCCAAAATTTATATCTGAAACATTAATTATCCACAGAAAATATATGGTTCCAAATGCATTGATTAATATTATCTAATACCACTAAAACAAAAAAACAAAAAAAAAGATTTAGATTTTTAGAAAATTAATGATAATAATTTATTAAATCAGAAATTCTGCTTTTTATTACCAAATTTTTGAAGTTCGTAATCAAAATCTTTGCCAAATGTGATTAGTATTCACATAAATCTCTGATAATATTATCTATTTGAAAATCTAATCTCAAAAGCACAAAACGATCAGTTTTATATTAAAATCTTGCTTAGTTGTTTACACTTTCTGTATTTCTCCCAGCAAATATAGTCAAAATCTTAAAAATTACAGCTTCTTTATAAACACAGCTTCATAATAATAATTTTAGGTTTGTTGCAAGTAAATCCCAAATGCCCAAAATGTAATTATTTATTTTACTTTGGCGTATAAATGCATGGCATGTGCAATGTGCATGAGCCCTAAATAATAAAAATGCGACATAATTAAACGTTACAGCTTATTACTCGAAAAATAATTATAATGCAGCTTTTGTTTTAGTGTTGACTAATGTATATATTCGATGGACACCAGAGACTCGTAGTATTTTACATTAAATTTTTTCTCTTTTATGCGTTTTCTACGCCACACCAACTGCCACCGCCTTTTCTACTCGCAAAATTAGCCGTATCATAAGCGTATTATGTTTGTCACTTGTCACGATGCTTAAAAAGAAGCACATCTGCTGATTTGAATAAAAAACATTATTAATTCAGAAAATCATTAAAAATACATCAAGCTATCTAGGAGAAAAAAAGTGCAACGATATGCAAAAAAAAATCTTAAAAAATATAAAAAAACATTTTTGCTCTTTATCATGCAGGCAGCGTATTATTTTATTCATTTAAACCAAAAGTACGCCAATACAGCAAAAATGAATACATTTTTTGCTTCAGGGAAATAATTTGCTGATCAGATAACTCAAAAATTATTAAACTACCGGTATTATCGATATACAAATTTTTCTCGCAGAACTGAGTATTACCAAGTGATGAATAAAAAAAGAAATAGAAAAAAATGAAAATTTAATCAAATTTACTGTATTTATATTACGTATTAATTTTCTGTACTTTTGAATCCAGCGTCATATCTATAACCTAGAAATCAAATGGGAATCTTAAAAGTCTACAGTAAATGTTCGTATTGTATTTTAATTTAAAAAAAAGTTTTATTTTTAATGTCTTTCTCATCAGAGATGCACAGTAGAATAATTAGAGAAATTAAATTCAATGTCTTAAAAGTGATTAAGAAAAATTAATGAGCTAACATTTAAATTTTCAAATTTGCTGTAAAAAATTTAGTTTTTACCTTGTTCAAGCCAAATAATAACACTGATATCAAGTCTCAATTTAATTTAATCCGCTAAACATTATTTGAAATAGTTCAACACAGCTCTTATGTTACAATTCCACTTGGTATTGGTCGCCGTACTCAATACAATAAAAATACAAAAAGAAAAAAACAAAATTGCTTTTTTTTTTTGTAAAAAAAAAATATTTCAAGTCTAAATAAGCGACTACGTTTGGATGGAAGGTTCCACTAAAGTAATCCTCAGCCATCAACAATAAAAGCGACTTTTTATATAGATATATATAAAGTCATCGTTCCAGAATAGTGACAATGGACATAACACATCAACGGACTCTGTATTGTCATTGTATGTGGCATGCCACTTTCAGTTAAATCGTTAAATTCAACTCACGAAAAATCTTTTATTGTAAACTGCTGAAAAAAAATCTGACAAAATCACCGCCCTAAAAAAAAGCAGATTTAAATTTAAATCAAAAATCTAAACCAACAAAAGCAGCAATGCCATGCAAGCCACACAATTTCCTTACATTTCAATCACATCTTAATAAACAATAACAAAAAATGTCATGTTTAAACACAATACCGTCTAAAATAATATTTTTTTAACATAAAATTTAAAAATGTAACTTTAAATCCAATTATTATCAACTTTATTGTGTCTAAACCTAGTTAACGAATAATCGATTTATTTTATAGACATGGTTTGCATTAATATAATTAATCAGACATTTGCATACAATTTTAATAAAGAAATTTCGCATCCTATGATATAAAATAAAGTATCCATGCTCGTAAAACTTAAGCTGTCTTTATATCCTTAAATAATGTTCAAAGTCAATCAAAAAAAAAAAAAAAAAATATCTTACCATGCGATCAGACTCAGGTTTATAGCATCTAAATATAATAAAATAAGTAAAAACTAAAAACACATAGATAGCGATGGAATACTATAAGGTATGTGCCAAAACAGAGAAAGCTCACGAGTATAAATAACATTAAGCCCCACTACGCACATAACCCAGAACGTCTTAAAACCTGTGAAAGCAAATATTAAGAAAGACAAATGACTGCCGACATAATAAACATCTTTTCTCTTTCTAACCAAAAAATAAAAAATGGCAAAAATTCATTAAAGCTGCAATTTTACGCCGGTTCTCCTATCTTCATCAATTACATCCTGTTTTCTAAGATGCAGTAAAGCCCCATACCGTGGCATATAGAAAAATTTCTCCACCATTAATTTCCTGCCGCCAACTACGTTACTGTAAAAATGTTCAAAAGTCTTGAATATTTCTTGCTTTATTTTATCATTCAAATGAGTAACCCTTAAAATAAACTTGCATTTAATTAACATCTTAATATACTTGTAAAGTACACACACTATACAGTAGTTTTCTAAATATATATTTTAATTTCCAACCATTGTACTTGTCTGAACGTTAAATGACTTCCATATCGATTTTACTGCCGTTTTATCGACTTCAAAATATAATGTCACACTCGAAAAGAAAAATTTTATAATTTAAAACTTGTGTACTTATTGGAACAGTGACAATAAAATTTAAAGACATTGTAGTACTGCACGGTAATAATAAAGACATTTCAACTTTGGAATAAAGGCATACACTGCAAGTTTAATGAACCGTAAAAATAGGAGAAAGCTAATAGAAATTTGCTTCCTGTGCCACGCTAATTTGGCAGTGGAATTTCATCAATTGCATCATCAGATGACATGTTAAAGAAGAATTGATAGCTTTACAGACAACGCCTATTTCTTAGTATAATATGCAGTCAATGACAACTTAACGACGCTATACTCATTCGATAGTTATAAATAATTACGTACCAAACAATTTGGTCAACTTTACTACGTCAATAACCACTAAGAATTCTCCTTAATAAGAAACCAGCAAAAAAAAAATAGTTAATGTGTTTATTATTCGATTTCATTTTTTTAGGTAACATAAAAATGTGTTAAAAAATTGTCTGATTAACATACTCCATGTAAAATTAACGTTATAAATATTGCGTTCATTTATTAGTAAGCACGGTAAATGCCCTACAGGCAAAACTGAAAATAAATCAACACCGACATCGTTACTTTTTCCATCCTAATCTTTTTTTTTATTTTGGGGAGTAATATTGGCAAAAATCCCGCAAAGCAATAACTACGATTATAATTAAATTTAATGCATTTACTACGCAGTCCATTGTTACTCGTTGCTTGTACATGTATACGTAACCGCTATTCAGTATACTATACAGTGCTCTATCGCAATATTATGTTTATGTTAATCTAAAAACCCAATGAGATAAACCAAAACTAAACAAACATACAGATAATTCAATTTTGTCTGATATCTCTTGAGATTGTTGTTGTAATTACGTTTAGTAACACTAAAACTTTTATTTAGCAGATAATTAGTTTGATACAAATAAGATAACTTAGTGTTGTGCGTATAATTGCTGCATTTTGATAAGTTTCAAATGATAATTATCTGATATCGTTACAATGAACTTCAACTGACAAGACTGAATTAGATTGCAAAAATGTTTGCACAATTTGAGGATATTTTTAGAGAGAGAATTTTGCAAATGTTTAGTGCAGTAGTAGCAACTAGCATTTTGCCAATTTTCAGTAATTTATTTCCAAGTTATTTTCTTAAATGCTAAAACTATCTTAATGCATTTGCACAGCTGTTTAATATTTTTGCGTGGTTTTTAAGATTCCTAAATTCAACTTTACATTTCACAATGGCTACACATAAGCAAACAATAATATATTTACATACTGCAGCTCCAAACATATTGTGGGTTACCAAATCCTTCAAACGTCAATATTCAATACTAACGCATAAAAATTTCATAGAAAACGCATAAATAAATGATTAACTTTTTAACCTATATATTTTACATGTTACACTCGCTGAAATGATGTCATCGATCATAGTAACAAATATACAAACGAAACATTTCTAATTTCTGAAACTAGGCTCTCAATAATTAAATCTATAAATACTAAAAAACTGTAAAGTTTAACTGCTTATCCTTAACATTAATGTCGCTTAGCTGTTTGGTGTAAATTTGGCAACAATAAAACACCCTAAACCAGTTAAAAGCATTCCAGAAATGTATTATTTTTTCTTCTGGCTTTTTATTTGAGAAGTTTTATGATCTACAGTAAATATTCTTACTGTACTGTAGACACTAATAGAGACAAAATAACAAAATGTTTCGAATTTACGTTTAATTCATTTTTAGCTTTAACCCTGCCCCATATAAAGACATCGTAATATTCAATTACAGTCACATAAATTTAGTACTTCAAAAAAAGATGTTATGAAAAACAGGTTTATAACAATTTCACCAATATCAAAATCTCCATTTAAATCATTATTGATTTATGTTTCTGATTATTTTATCTTAAAGCACAATAATTTCTAATTTATTTTAAAAAATCGATCAACAACTTAAATCAATTATTACTCAAACTTTAGATCAATTAGTATCTTCACCCTTAATCAAAAAATTACTGTATAATAATATTTAAATATCTTCAAATGAATAATTTCATTTTTTCTTATGAAAAAAATTTAATTTTGTAATTTGCATTTATCCCAAACGCCTAAAGACAATAGTCGACTTTAACTGAGCAACTGTCACTTAATTTTTTTCCCTGAATTTCATAATGAAAGTGACAACGACTTTACATAAAAAATTAAATTAAGCTGTTGTAATTAAATCAACTTCACAGATTGGTTTATTTCGCATTCGTGTCATTCACAGTAAAAATTACAAATTGGTTTAATATCGTTATCATCAGGGAAGTCATCTTCACTGTATACACTGCATATAGCATTGCATCAATGTGCAATATCCGGCGGTACCGTATTTGTATTTCAATGATACTAACAAATTTGGTAAGCGTGCTGTCTCCCCAAGTCCTTTCTATTATCTCCGCAAACCAGGAAATGAATCTCCAGCTCACATAAATGCTTTGCTGACAATTTTTTTATTCTGTTTACTTCCAGTTTGCATAAAATAAAACATTACAGACGTCTAGTTACCTTGTGGCAAAAAAGATAAGCAATCACTGTGGTTGTGCGCTTTGCTGCGGCCCTGATTGAAATTTCTATTTTAAAATTCAGATGCCACTGAAACTAAATCATTCTAGATTTTTACATCATGGTCTCTCGTAACGCCCCAACTCTCCGGTTGGTGTGCTGCCAGATAACTATTTCCAACTTAACGCAGGGGAAATTTCGCTCAAATTCGAGAAAGAGATGAGAAAGAAATTTTTTTTCCTTTTGGATTGCATTCAAAAAATTTGTTGGTACAAGTACCATTTTTAGAGAAGGCTAACAGTTATGTATAAGCAAAGAGAAAGGGATGATGCGTCATATATAGCAGCCAATTTTAAAATAAAGAGAGTGAATTTACAGAAGTAAAAAAAAACCACACACATGTCTTGTATACATGTAACTTTTCTCTGTAATTGTCTTTCAACTAAAAAGTAAGAATGTATAGCAAGTACTATTATAGCATATTATATTTTCACCTACTCGCCCTCTTACGTTTCTAACCAAATCCCCAAAAATATATACGAATAAAGGAGCTGAGCAAGCAAAATCAGATGGGATGATATTTACAGCACTACCAACACCATGCACTTCTTCTACCGGTTGGTTTATTCCAAATTCCATCCACCCAAAATTACTCAAAACGAAAAAGAGGTAATAACAACACAAAAAATACTTAATCATAAACATTCCACAGTGCAAATTCACGAAAACTCATCTTAAAATAATTAACTGAAATTAGAAACTTTAACTCAAAGAGATGTACAGTATGTAATAATCAGATATCATTTTTTACATAACAATACTGTCAAATGACTGTTTTTGTACATTTGAGAAACAGTATAGATGAAATGAGTATTTGAAATTCACGTCAACAAGGAAGTTAATTATAATTAGTATTAATTTAATCAACTTGGATTACGTCTACAGATTTATAAACCAAATTTTCTAAATTAGTAATAAAACATTGTAAAAAATCTGTACTAAAATATTGTAAAAATGTACTGAAACATTGTGAAATGAACAAGAATTAAGCTGTAAAAAATCATGTGCATTTAAATTAATGTTAAATTAGTAAAATCTGCAAATGTGGTGATGTACTTCTTACGCCAGAGCTTATAACTTCCGAATATATTTTGCAAGAATGCCGCTGAGTACAATTAAATTAGCACCAAAAATTAAAAATTAATCATTAACATCATGTGTACTCTACGGTAATTGCATAAAAAATAAATGCAAGTTACAACAGTAGAGCCGAATGTCATGATGCCATCCTTAGATCTTATTTCTCCCAGAAGAGAAGCTTAAAGGTCCTTTGGAAAGCTTTACCCTTAAATTTCAATACAGTTTAGGGTCTTACTGTATTCGTATATACGTGTAATCTGAGAAAAAAGGAATCTGGCACCAACAAAACAAATCCCCCATTTCCATCGGGGAAAATAAGAATTGTTGATACTCTCAGCACACACACACAAACTGTAATATCAGATTCCTATTGTTTATCTAAGACTAGAAGTGTGGTCGTTTACCAACAGGGCATAACACTTCACCACAATAACTTCCAATGGTATTAAGCCAATAACGCAAATTAATATCTCCCTCCCCCCTCATCCCAAACTCTTAATGCCTTTATCATTATAAACACGATAACGAATACCCTATTTAGACCATTCATTAATTAATTAGTTCTCACATGACGCATTGCAAAAATAAAGCCATTTTCAATGAGGCAATTCCATTTCCACGATGACTAATTTGAAATTTATAACATGTGATTTTTAATTCCCTCAACTATTTATAGAACATTAATGGATGATAAATTGATAATTTAGTTTTACCTTTTTATAAATTACTGCATTACTGGTGCACGTAGTAAGAGGATTTTATTTACATGAGCTCGTGGCGACGAATGTCATCACTAAAACGAAACAGAGAGAAAAAATATATAACACTTAACGTTGCATTAACACGTAACATGTATAACTTACACATAAACATTCAAGGATTTTTTTGTTACGCTTTTTTTTTTTAAAAATAAAGAAAATTATCTATTCTAAAGTAAATAAAATAAAAAATTCTACCCAAAAAAAAAATACTTTTGTCAATTAAAATAACACAGGAAAACAACATTTTTTTTATAATAAAACAAAATATTGTACTTGCAATGTATTTCCTGGTATTTCATGACATAGTCCCATTTAATATATCAATCATACGATTATAATAAAATAAACAAAGTCCTTCTTTTAATTACTTTTGTCAGATAAGTTATAATACACGGTGCAATAAATAGTGACTTTCACTAGGTACTTCAGCATTGGTGTATGTATAACAACATGTCATCCTAAATAATGTCATCAGTGGGTGCGGTCAATGCATTTATTACATGATGAGACATTGTATACATACACACGACAGAATAAAAAAAATTAATTAATTCGAAGTAATCATTTCTATACTGGCAAGATAGCTAGACTGGCTGAAAAGTTTGTAAATTTACAGTATATATTCAGCATAATATGCGGCGTTAAAATGTACCGCAGCGCTATGAAATTGCTGCAGCTCTCAATATTATTGCAATTCGGCCAAATGTTATACATCACTATAAAAACATTTTGGGTATTTACTTCAGTGAATTCAAAGTCATAAATGACGCCACTAAATAAATAAAATCTGAATCAGTTTGGCATTGTTATTGATGTCACATTGATAATAATACCAATAGCCTTCATGTTTATTTGCCATATACTTATACTTGTGCAGTGAATACAAGGACAAATAATTGCATTACAGAGTTTTGAGATTTAAACAATAGCTCTTACTAATGAAATATGCATGGCTTGTACTGTACAGTTCACTCATTGTGCAAAAATCAACATAAAATAAATAAATTCTGCATTTTTAAGAAGAAAAGAATCTCGAAACCAAAATTCAAAATTCTGACAAAATAATTAGCTTAAGATTTGTAGTTTCTAAAAACTAAGCATCAGCAAAATAATATCATTTGAGAGAGAGTTAAAATGTCGAATAATACATAAAGCTTAATTACTGCGACAAAATGCGAAAATAATCTTTATACGTTTGCGCATTGATCCAAAACCCCACCCTAGCTTTTCGTTTTACTCAGCAGAGACAACCGCTGTGCTCTGCTCATCCCTCTCCACTGCTGGATGATTTTCTACGCATCATAACATCATTTAATGAACATTATGTGGGCGATAGCCAACGATAGTATCACCGTATTATAATATTAAACATCTTTTATCAAAGCGGTAGTTCATAATACTGTATATAAAGCTTCCTGCCGATGCAAACGTAATATTTTTACTTTCTTATTTGACTTGTGTGTGTCTCTCTCATCAAGCGACAGTTGACATAATCACTTACGAATACATGACAAAAATGTTATCCCAGTGTAGAGAAGCAATAATTGGGCGTGTCAATGAAATGACTTTACTTCAAGTCTAATGTGTAGAGAGTGCAGACTGTAGAGAGAGCCACTACAAGCAATTATGGTGTGGTAATCAACATTTTCATTACAAACAAAACATGGCACGGTAATGGATGCTAAAATTAGAGTTGGGTCCCAAATAATAAATGGATGCACAGCAATCAAATATATGCAACGACAAATTAATTCATAATTAAAGATCGTTAAACATTTTAATCAGTTAATACTTTTCCTCTTCCGATGTATAATCGTTTGGCATGACACTGAAAGGACCACATTTTCAATACATTAAAAGTTTAATTAAATTAATTAAAACCATAAGCCTCTTAAAACTCCAATTTAGTCACTTTGAGCCATATTTCGTCTTAAAAACCAAAATTAATGTCAAGAATTTCAATGCCAAACTTTAATTAAATTTGAAATTTGTGCATGTACTCTCAATAATTATTATAATGTTCAACTTTTATTGGAATTATTAATAATAAAGTCCTTCAAATAACTAAAACATGAAGATGGGTTATTTCTTGTAAGTGAAAATTGAAGCAAGTACATTTACAACTTTACATGATCCACAGTTTTACATTTACAGCGGGTTTATTATCTTTCAAATGGCTGTTTTTAGATTGAAACATTGTATTAACATTAATTCCGTATAGCTGAAACATGAGACCCGGATGTGCAGGTGTATAAAGCGTACGCGTAGAGGATAAAAGAAATGTGAATGTAAGTGAAAAAGAGCTTCTGAACCGTTTTACACTTTATTTACGCACAAAATTTATCTAAATTACTAAAGCATTTTGAAAAAGTGCTTGTGTGTCTCAATCATATACATACAGCATAATACACAAGTAATCCAGTTTGGAACAAATTCGTCTTTCACCTTCTGTTCCCAGCTGTGTTTTGATCAAACTAACGACCAAACACGTTTTCAGCGCTCTCGTTTATTACAATTTTTAAATAAACAGTCAAACAAATAACTGTTAATAAAAGTTGTTGGGAATACAAAATTCTGTTTTCAAAGACAAAATAATCTTACATAAATCGAAGTACGATTAACGGTAATGAATACAAATATTGATACTTTTTGGAGGAAGATGCCAATTGACGCTGAGTATTTCCAATAAGCTCTCAAACGTTAAAATAAACGCCATATTTCAATTTTCAACACAGTAAAAATAATTGATTATTAATTATTTATAGTTTTGCTTAACATTTTTTAAAACATTATTGTCAAATCTTAGTTGAGTTCAACCAAAAATTCAATAAAGAGAAATTGCCATGAAAAATTTACGCTTTTGATTTCAAAAGTTAATTTGCTTTACATGAATGCAATCTAATTAAAATTAGTTATTAATTATTCCAACTTTTAAAAACAGTTTTACCATAAATCGATATCGCATTTAAATAAAAAAAAAACAACCAGGAAACTCAATTCTTATCAAATCCTTTACATATTCTGAATTAACTGCGATTTTAAAAATCCCATAAGCTTTTCTTGCACTACAGTAGTTCAAAACTCAGTGTAGAAAATGTTAAAGGTCGAAAAGATATATTTAAAACCGACTTTGAAAACGGCAAAGCAATGCCAGGTATGTTACGAAGTTGCTATTTTAAAAACAATGAAATATATGACGATTGCACCAATTATTTTTGTGTGTTTAGATCTAATTTACAACTATAAAAAGATCAATCTTCTCCCATCGTATACCAGAGTAATCCTATTACATAAAGCACAAATACGACTGTACGTGCCACGCCATGAAATGCAGCATCTAAAATAAAATAAATCAATAGCTCTGCGCTACATATACAGTATATACGGGTAGGGTAAAGAATCAATGACAAAATGTCCCTATTTTCCAGGAAGACAAACTTCGTGTAGTATTCCTGGAATGATAAAATAATAAAGATGGAGCGCATGCGTGAAAAAGAATAAGTCCAACAGGAAATGTCTCGGAGGATTCGATAAAAGTGAAGATACACGATATGACCGAATAAAATTTGAGTAAAATCTTTTAAGTAATAAAATGGAAAAAGTGATTGCCAAAAATATCAATTTGTCACTCTAGATTCTATACGTTATTACATAATGGTGGTTCCCTTTACTTTTTTTTTTTTTATTAAAAATGAAAACAAAAATGATGAAGCAATTTAAACACTTAACGAAAGTCGCATACCGTCGGCACCAACCATTGAGTTCAAATAACAGTTTATCTAGTTTCAACTTAACGACAGATGCTAACAAAAAAAAGCTGTTTACATTATTTTGCAAATAATAATCCTTATCTTGCCATCACTGACTACATTGAATTTCATTGCTTAACGATGCCTGCTGGAAAACTACATAGTTGCAATATATCATGAAAAAATAGTATACCTTATGTAAAACTAATAACTTGAATTTAAAAAAAACATAACGAATGATTTTGTTTCTATTTTACATGACTAAGATTTCTTTCATAAAAATAAAAATGTTCTTCAAAATCAAATTTGACTTTCAAATTCCCTATTATTTCTATCTCAAAAACCAATTAAATTAATTTTATACTAAAATCCGTAAAAAACACTGAATTATATTTTACTTTAGACAAAGTGCTTTAGTATCATTGAAAAATATTTATAAACAAAGATATTTTTGTCAAGATTTCTTCTCTTAAAACGCACAATTAATAACGTCTTTTGAAATTTATGTTTTTTAAGATAAACGTAATGTGAAAATTTCCACAACCACTAAAAAAAATGAGCTAAACAATTTTTTCCGAAACTTACTGCAAATTTCCTTATTGATCAAATAATCGTGTAGTAACCAAATAAACTAAATAACAAAATTGAATTACCATCAAAATTTTCAAAACATAAATGCCACTTCTTCTGTAAATAACGTCAAAGTTATGCCATATATCGATCACATCATTGAACTTGGTAAATAAAAAGATTCATTGAAAAATACGGGAAGTAAACAATCAATATCGACTATAGAAAAATATTTACAACCTTATCCCTGAAAAAGTAATTTCAAAGCAACAAAATTTGAAAACGGAGACATATTTGATTTATAATGTTGTACACTAGTACCATCAACACCACTCCAAAAAATATTTAAAAAAAAAAAAAAAAAAACATCCTTAAAGAAATATTCAAAAAATCTAATATTTTTTCGTCAATATACTGTATAGAGTTGGTTAATCTCATTCCAAGCGATTAAGCATCCTACCAGCGAAAAATTAAATTTATAGGATGAGTTTTCTCCAGCTTGTAAGTGGAGATATAATTTATGTTTATTGTATAAACTGCTGTCTGCGTAACCGTTTCCGCTTTGACTTAACTGGTTTTTAGCAGTAAACGCTGGAATGTCAAAGATAAGCCGAGTTAGTTAGCGAATCTGGTCATAGCGTCAGAGGGGCTCGTACACGGGGAAGAAAAGTGAAGAGTAGGGCGGAAACTCCCTATTTATATCAATTTTTCTTACACCTTTTATTTCTAACAAACAAAACACACTAATCATAGCGTTACCATAGCGATAAAGACTCGGGTGTGTGTATATATAAAAATATAACAACAGCTATTTGACAAGAATAAATAGTAGCAGCAAGCACCTCCACAAAAAAAAAAAACAGAATGCGAAAGCACACAAAATGCAAGCATTTAATTAGTGCCTTTAAAATATTTCCATTCGAAAACAAATGGTTAAATGTTTTGGAAACAATTGATTTTTTTTTCTCTCCATCTTTACTAAACTAAAGATACGGCACACTTTAATGACAAATGGCCCCTATAATTGCATTTAATTGGCAATGCTGTGGCTTCTCAATAATTATACAAATCCTAAAACTTTACTATTAGTCTTTCATGCCAAGTAAAGTGCCTTTAAAATCAACCTTAATGTTTAAAACACCAGTTCATCGTAAGAAATGATTGTTAGAGTCTTAAATTTTGTGTCTAATCCTAATTACTTAACCTAATTTGGTGCCCTAATAGTCAAACATTATTCCTTAAAAAGCAAATTTTGTATCTTGAGAACCAAACTGTGTAATTTGGTGACTTAATAACCAATACTTAGTGCCTCAATACCAGAATTTGTGCCTTAACCTCTAAATATAGTAAATTAAATACCAGATTTTGCTCCGTAAAGTCCACTTTAGTTCAATCGATAGGGCCACATAGAAGGTTATCCTGCGTTAAGGCTAAGCACATAAATGTGTGGAAAACATGTTGGAAAGAAAATTATAACCACAGTCATTAGATGTTTCCCCTTATAAATGTCCTTCGACAAAGAGTAATATAAAGAGAATTGGCACTTGATATTAAAAGTGTTGAAGGCAATAGTTAAATGCGGTGACGGCATCCAGTTGGTAAGTCATGCAAAACGCTTCAACTATACCGGATAAGTTAGTTTGCTGCGGTATAATGTGCTGTACACGGTATATATTGGCCAACTTTTAGTCGACGCGGGAAGTAAAATCAATAAAAGTCATCACTTTCACGTCAAACGATAAAGCAGTTTGTGCAAACCCAATAGGCATATAAAATGATAGAAAAGACAATTGCTGCATGTTTGCCGGGCTGCCTGCCTAGTTTGCCACCACTATGCACGTCATTCATCAATTTCAACCGTCCAACTTTTACTTTTTGTTATTATTTATCATAAACAGTCCAACATCATCATCACGTATCCATAGGTTTTTTTTTTCTTGATAATAAAACCAATAAATCAATTAAGGAACAAAAGAAGTAACTTTAATATTACCTTTCTTAGAAACCTTCTCAGTTATTACTAACCAAGACAGCTTTCGACAAATAATTTATCAAACTGATCGGGTTCCAAATAAATATAGTCTGCATGGTTATCTATAGCAGTCAATTAACGGTTTCTAAGAAATAATAATACAGTCGATGGCAATTCACACCTTGTACCTTATGATTAGCGTATAATGATTGCACAGCATACGATGCCTAAGAAATACATATTCAAGTGTCATGAGTTTCTTACTTGAAGTGGAATGACAGAAAGTCATTGTTTTACTAGATTTGCTTTCAAGAAACCCAATTTAGATTTTAGTCACTAAAATAAGTGTCTTAAATATAGTATGTCGTTTATTTCTAAAGAAACTAAAGGCAACATTTGAGAACACAAGCAAGAAATTTTTTTTTTTTAATTTGTAAACTGACTGTAATCCTAATATTACAATTCTGGCTAGTTCGTTACAGCTTTTAGCAAATTGTTCTAAAAAAATGTTGTTAACCAAACCTGTAAATATTTTTTTATGAATTTTGCCGCCATTGACAACGGCTTAGCAATAAATATGGCACTGCACTAGGCTACCTTTAAGCAAGCTTAACTACCGGTACATTCATTTTTGCCAGTTTTATTATAGTAAAATTGTAAAAAAAAAAAATTGCGTAACGTTTCGCTTTTGTGTTTTTTCTTTTATTTTTCTATGATACAACTACGACATACTATTTTCCTATAAAATAAACTCCCCCAATACTATGAGATAACTGTTAAAACGTGTCCTTCAGGCTATGGGCATGAGCAATTATTAGCTGTCACATCAGCTCCAACACCCCCGCCTTTCTTTCATGTACGCAGAATTCAAAAAACGACAACTGCAAAAATCAACAACACTAAAAACAATGGCAATGCTGTCTGTTTGGAAGAGGGTGTGTTATCGAATATCGATTACATAACATACCAAACTCTCTTGCCTCCCCTCCTCATCTTACAATTTCAGCTGCACGCATTTCAATTGCTTGTGGACATGTGCATGCATTTGCAGTTCCCCAAAAACACTAATTAAACGTTAATGACATCGCTAACTCAATGGCTAACCGCAGTGCCTAAGCCATCAATGACCAATTGTAAATTAAAATTAATATGCAACTGACATTTTCGTGAAAAAGCTACAAAACTAGCGACGTTTTTGTTCACAATTATTTTGTAAAAGTAGCTGATAATGACAAATAACTTGATGTACAATTAATAACACGATGTCGTATTTTCAGGAAAAATCGTTAATGTACACGCATTAGTCAGTGAAATTTACAAAACCGGTATAAATTGTCGTGATTTAATCCAAAAGCCATAGCAGTCAGTGACAGATTTTGACCTAAATAATCGGAAAGCGTTTACTGCTGACGAATGAGCAGAATTGCATGGTGATGGCATATATTAAGCTTCGAAATGCCAAAGTTTGCACTTGTGTCAATAATAAAATACATGTATTTACAGAGGATTGCACCAAAATATACTAATAGCACCATATGATATTGCCTACAAATGATAAAAAGTGAAATACCATTAATTAGTTCTTCGTAATTAAGAATTCAAACCGAGTACGTAGGCACTGTTGGTTTATGATTATCAACTTAATCATGGTCATCGACACACAGTAACTAAATCCCTTAATAATTCATTTGCAATAATCGGCCACAAAAAAATTAACTAGCTTTATCCAATTGCAAATTAAAGATGAGTCTCTTAGCTATCAAATAATTTTGCAATTTAATCATTAAAAGTACAAATGGATTTTAAATTACTAGATTCATGTCTTTAAAAACTAAAACTATGTTTTTTGGTAAACATCCCACTTATGAATATCTGACTGCACAATATTTAATTTAAAAAAAATTTAAACTTTAGTTCCTTTTAAGTTTGTCAGTTGCTTACTGATGATCTCACTTTAAAAAAAATTATACAAATGAAACAACACATGCATTAATAAATTAAGATATCGTGTCATTAAATTAATAGTTCTTCCCTCTTCAAAGCAATGATAAAAGTTTTATAGTTCATATAAATTATCCAGTCACTTTATTAGTTATAAATATCCTCTGATACATTACGATACTACACCCGTTTTGTTTTTCAAAATTAATTTTCTTTTGCAGTATACAATTTTGCAATTCTGGATAATAGCCATGAGGAATCTCTCAGGCGGAACTACCGTACACATACGCTGATGCTCCAAACAATTACTTTGTCTATTTTTTAAAAAAAAACTTAGTTTATATTGTTTCTTTCTTAGTTCTATTGCCAATTGCAGAGCGATTATGATCAATGTAATAGAAAAACTTGTTAGAAAGACGTTTTCCCAAAATACAAATTATGACAGGAAAATGTTTAAAAACAGCATATGGCATTGTTTTAAGTATATTAACCAAAAAATCGGCTTGTGGCAGACAGGCCATATATACTTGCAGTACACATAAGTTAGTACCGCGACTTCCTAGGGGTCTAAACATTAACAATGTCAACAAAAATTGGCAGCGTTTTAATTCCCTCCTCTTTGACGTCAAAGTAACAAAAATTCCCTATTAAACCTAAATAAATATACGAAAGAAGCAGGAAAAAAAAAACTACCACCACCAAGAAATGAGATTGAGGGAGAAGACAAATCGATTGTGAAGTTTCGTGAACTGGGACGTCACACATTTTAACATTTTCACTAAGTCCTGATTCTCCTGCAAAATATACAAACACTTAAAAAAATGATAGAAGCAAAATGTTCAATATCTACAGACTACTGTAACCAAAGCAAACTATATAACGTTGCACATTTCAACACCTAGACACCTGCAAAATATGCTTTCATCAGGCTTCGATGAAGAATGTGCCAGTTTTGCTCGTACTGTACAGAATAATATGTAACAAACCCACACACATATCATCTGAAATCTATATCAGTCAAAACGTTATACACACTTATCTGTACATTGCAACTCTGTCTGCAACACTTCACCGAAATTTTTAATAAATTCTTACAAACATGTTGAAAATAAACAAAATCGTTAATATCACTGAGTAAAGTTCAAGAACATGTCATATAAATGACTTATAATTTATTTACCCTCTTGAAATTCCTCTAAACACACACTCAGACCCAGAAATATACTTATCTGAAAACTATTTTTCTCCCAGATTAAAATGATAAAAGAATTTTCACAATCGCCTAATATTTTTCCGAATTTCTTACACATTGTAATGCTTTGGGCTATTCACAGTTGGTGGATATTTACTTCAAAATCAGTAACCACTATCCTGCACATTCCAGTAAAGGCATTTTATATTTAAAAAAAAAAATCAAGTTTATCGTTATACCCAACCAATGTAAAGCTTTCGGCACTTTCTTAACAGGAGGTGGTCACTTGCACCCTGGACTTTGATTTGAAAAAGAAATTTATTATCTGAAATTCCGTCACAACTCGTACACTATTTTTAAAAGCCCTAACCTCCATTATACAGTGTAGAGTATAATACACAGCCAAGTTTATTTTGCCGCAGACGCCAAAGAATACAAGAGGAAGCAGCTCGGAGTTCAAAATGCATAAGAGCGCGGACTACACGGAAAAATATCTCCATGGTAACCTTTCCACCATCAAATACATACACTACAACATACTATTATTATACATTTTTGTAACCGCTTCCATACTTTTTAACCCGATAAATAAGTGAAATACTGACGGAAACTGACTTGGTAACTATAATAAACACATAACACTGTATTAGTTGCAGGTTATTAATCACAGAAACTCCATCAAAATTACTTATACTTTCCACAAATCTTGGCTAAAATTATATAGCAATGTAGTTAAACACGAAGATTTATCGATCGTCTTTTTCTGGATAACATTTCATAGGCATATTTACTTGTACGTGACGAATTATTTAATAAGAAAAAATTGTTATTTTTTTTAAAGAGGTATTACCCTTAGAGTGAGTATGGGGCGTGACCCAACAACCTTTTGTAAGTGTATAGCACCGTATCAATTATTATTGGGTCTGTGTATGGAAAAAAACATTGTCAATGAAAATGACCAAACAAAAAAGTAAACTGCTGCGTTATTATCATGCTAGATATAACATTTTCGGAGGAGTTTTATATAGACATCTCGTATGGATCAGTGATGGGAAGGGAGAATATGATTAAAAATATTTTCTTGCTTGTGATTTTTCAAAGGACATCAGAAGGAGGCTAGGATAATGCAGACGTGGATACCCGGCCGCCATTACTGCACTGGAAATGCTATGTGGAAAAGCCTCCATGCGGGGGAGCTTTATGCCATTATTGCCGCTTTCTACTGCAACCGCATAAATACACCGATTTCTCCGACTTCCCCACTACAAATTATAATTTCATACCCCCTTTCTGCCTCCCAAAAAAAAACCCATATTAAAAACTTGTCTGTGTATTATTATGTATATATCCAAGAATCCAGCGTTGCTTTGGTTAGAAATGTAAAACGTGAAAATTTCAGCCGCTGTGTATATCCATAATAAAATCCTTCAGAACAAAACTGGGTGGTGTAGAATAAAATTACAATCCTTATAGTGTGCACACACAACCATACACTTTATAGAGTTGAGTTATTTTTAAAATGATTATATACCATTAATGGCGATTCATACCCCTTGCATTTTTCTCTTGTCCAAAAAGAAAAAAAAAATTCACACACAGAGAGAAAAATAAGGGTGAGATTATATTTTTTTTTCATTTTCACTTCTTACCTTGCAAATACGTAGAGAAGATGAATATGGTAATCCCACAAGACAAATAAATACAAAGAAGATTGTTAAAAGTCGCATTTAATTTTTCGTACGACACTACGGCTGTTTCTACTAAATGATGTTCATAGCTGCTGCTACTTTCGGAGATGCACTCATGATGATTCGCGTTACAACCGATGCCATTTTGGTGACTACAAGCATGAATACATTGAATTATACATACAACTAAAATGTACCGGTAGACACAAATACAGAAAACCGACGAGCTAGATAGTAGACGCTGCTGCAGTGGCGAATGCTGCGCCACCCAGCGTTCCAGCGTTGACTGCAGGGCTGCTCAAAAGCTGCGTTGCTGCAGTCTATGACGTACACACGCGCCAGTACCACGCCGCCGCCTAAAAAGAACCTTGAGTTTAGGAGGGTTTCAAAAAGCAGCTAGGCAGGAGCCCAAGCTCGTCACGCTTTCCTCCTCGGTTCTTAGATCGTGACCCGCGGGACATAATGATTCTAACATCTAATTTGAATTTTAAAAAACTGAAACCGATCATTAATGTTTACTTACTAAACAAAAAAAAATACTTATTCAGTGTTCTGATAGTCAACTGGTGTACTTTCAAAGATTAATTAACTATTGAAAAACCAAATTTATTAGTATTTTTCAAAATTATGAAAAAAAAGTAAATTTTTTGTAGTTAAATAAACATTTACTGATAAATATAATTTAAAGTTTCAATATTTATTTATTTAGTTGTAGTACAATTATTAGAAAAACTATATGTTGTATCAATATTGCAAAAAATAATTTTGCAAGTTCCCTGGTTAGAAAAGTTGGGAATCACCGATTTAAAATTATTATATGCATATTATGTGGGCGAAGAAAAGTCCATTTTATTAGGACCTAAGGTTTTTACATTACAAAAGCATGTCAACTGCATATATCGACTTTGAATTAGATGACTAAATGGTTGGATGGAAGTTCAATAGAAATTGCACCAATGGTTTTTTTCTTTTTTACCAAATGTGTAATGGTATTATAGCACCAGGGTTAATTAAACAGAAACCATCCTATGGATATATAATGTAAAATTTACATGTTTAACTTATTCAATAGATAAGCTATTAACACGATATCATATAACTGCGTCATATAATATAACGGGTAATTTTCTAAATAGGAACACTAATTTTTACAATGTTTTTCTAAAGAAACGAGACTACATTTGACCAGGTCCAATGGCAATTTGTTCTGTTTCTTTATTGCCAAGCAAAAAAAAATTCCAATAAGGAAATGAGACTAAATTCTATTCGTTTAAATGGCGATACTTTCTTTTTTTTTTCTGCCATGTAATGTTCCAATTTAGAAAATCACTCTGTATGAACCATTTTTATTTATTCCACTTTGATCAATATTAACAAACTCCAATAAAAGCCTTTGCCAATTACACTGTACAGAATAATAAGAGAATACCCACTACACGGTATGTGTACTGTATACAGTATAGTATAAATATGGATACCAACACCATTAATTTTTGATTAAAAACTAAATGCAGCATCCTCACGAAACAGGCTGGGGAGAACGCTCTAGAATTTTCATGCAATTAAACTTTTAAATATTAAAACAAACTCGGGTGATAAAAACTAAATTAACGCTTTAAAATTGTCAAACAGTTTTATGAATAAATATATACCACGTAGAAAAAAAAATATAAAAATAAAGTAAATTAATTTTAATTTTAAACGGTAACTCGCTTCAACGTCAACGTTTGCTAATTTCTTGCACACATGATACTTTAATGAGTTTGATGTTAATTTTATGGATTTCACAATGCTAAATTAACCACACCTACTATTATTTTTATCCATGGCTATAATTAGGTTAGAAGATCGTACAAGAGATTTCTAAAAAAAATGCTATTTTTCATTCAAAGTTATTGCATGAAACTAAAATGATCATTGCTGCAGCACATGCAATGCAATTACTTTATTTTTAAAGCCATTTAAATACGTTAAAAGTATTTAAAAGTTGAATAATTTCAAATATTAATTATATAAAAAAAACAGTAATAAATCATTACAATCATAATCTAAAATGTTATATACACCTGCTAATAAAATGCAAAAATAATATAAACTTTTAAAGTAAATTTCTGGTTATACTGTCAATTATAATTCTCTTTGTAAAAAAAATTTGCCATTTCCTTTTCTTTTTTATGTTTTAACTGATTACCCATTAAAAGTTAAACGCTAGACAACTTACCCAATTTCGGTGAACTCTTTTTTTTCTTTTTTTATTTTTCTAGGTATACCCTATAAAATCATCATATTTCAACAGTGACGTCAAATGCCGGGCTTATAATACAACTGAAAATAGACGTAATATGTTTCCCCAACACACCCATGCTATTTTTGGATTTTTTTACCCAAATTAAAAATCCTATACGTGAGTTTGCATTATCACTAATTGAAAAAAAATGTTAGGTATTACACAAACTAAAAGCAATTAAACGTTTAAAAATTCATACATATTACACGCATTAGTATTAAATGTCTGGTAACCTGGACAATATCAAGTTGTTTATCAAAACTTCATGTCAATTTGAACATCAATAATCACGTTCAAGTATTAAAAGCTGACACGCTTTGAAAATGTTTACTCTTCAATTATTAGTTGCTATCTATTTTAAGTCTAAGTTTGTTCCTTTTCGGTAAAAAAAGAAAAAAAAATAGCAAAATGCTAACAAAACGCTATTTTATATTGAAAATGTTAAAAAGATATTTTTGTTATACTGAAAACATTTTTTGTTATATTTTTTTTAAAAAAAATTATTTGATGTAGTATCAATTTATCGATTGAGCAATCGATCACTGTTGTTGCAAGTTCAACATGCAATCATACAACTACATCTTTGAAAGAATAAAAAACAACAACGTCAATTATGACCTGGCTGTCATAAAAAGTGATAGATGTGAACAATCATTTATAAGTGGTAAAAGAATAAATTGTCATCCCATGATGCTTTGAAAGTAAAACAGATGCCAATAGCTGATTAACAACTATATCGACACCAATGTTCATGAATGAATGAATAAATGCGTCAATTTTACGACAAAAAATATGAAATTATCACACAAAAAGAAATAGAAGTTTTTTCTCTTGATTCTTTATCGTTCGAATTTGTTGCCCAATTTCCTTCAAAACGTTAAATTAAATCATTTTATGAGCTGGCAATCGCCTAAAAGCCCAAAATCCACTTCAACGTCACTTCGATGAGAAATGTCGACATTCTGGTCACAATTTGAAAAATGCTCTCATTTCTTATATGGAACTAAACCCTAAACTGCGAATTAGTTCGATTACATTTGCAGATATACCAACTCCATACGAGTATATCTTATCTGTCAGCTATAAATAAATTTCACTACACTGTACAATGCATACGAGTCAATCAAATGGAAATAAATATTGATATTCCACGGCTACTTTTTTATATAATTCAGGTTGAAAAAGATTACTAGTGGCAACAATTAAAGTTTCTGTGATATACTTGATAGTTATCAGTTGTAATCAAGTAATAATAATGTCAAAATTCAACTAACTTTACTAACAAAATCAGTTTCAAAATCTAATTATAACTTAATATGTAATTGAGATATTTTAATTTTGTGTGTAATAACTGGATTTAAACATAATTCCGAAAAAAATTCTGGAAAATATTTTTTATGTTTAAAATCGTATCGGTTAATGTCTAAAATCAACTGTACTTAAGTATTAGTAATTTAAATTGATATAATTTTTGACTTTGTGTAACGTAAAAGACTTTGATCTTAAAATTATTCTGCACAGCTATAGAACATGTAATTTAAAATTATACCATTCATCCGTTAACTTTATACGATTGTTAATTGAGCTTGGAGTACATTACTTCCAGGAATTGCTGTTTTCTGGAACGGTTGTTGCCCACCAACAAAGATATTGATTTGACCTAAATCAATAGTATATGAAATAAACAGTTACATTAAAATGTCAAATTTCCTTTCCTTATGATGAACAAATTACCTGGCTCCACGACAAGGCCTTGGCCATCCTTATATACAGCCATTTTATCAGAAGATAAATTAAACTCGTGTATGTAGGTGCTGCCTGCTGGAATTAACACTCGATCGAAAGAAACTAACTGAAGACGTGGCATTGGCTCGCTGGCAGCAGCCCAAGAAATGTAACATTGAATTACCTGTCATTTTAGAATTAATTTGAAATGCGGTTTCAAAAACTATGCCAACTTTGTACTGTATAACTTACTTCTTCACCATCTAAACTACCAACGTTTTTAACTCTAACAGAAACCGTAACACTGTCTTTTGCATGAATCTGTGTAGACGACAAAGTCAAGTCTGAGTATGTAAATGTGGTGTATGATAATCCATAACCGAATGGGAAAGTAGGAGGACTTTGATTCCAATATCTGTAAGTTCGGTTAACCATTGCATAATCCGTCATTTCAGGAACCTTTATAAATAATTATAGACAGTGAACCTTATAATTATCATTAGCGCAGATTTTAGAATATTATACCTGGCTTAAATCTCGAGGCCACGTATAAGGCAACCGTGCGGCTGGATTGGCAAAATCTCCATCATTACGCAAAAGTTTATATAATCCAGTACCAGTGGCTTGTGCAGGGAAAAAACATTGTAGAACAGTAGGGATTGCATCCAAGATGTCATCATCTATTTGTACTGGACCAGCCGAAAATATAAGTAAAACCATAGGTACATTTCTAGCTGCACAATTCAAATTCACACATCAATGACTTCCGAAAATGCAATTAATCAATATTTTATACCATTCGCAGCTATAACGTCACGTACTAAAGTGGCTTGTTGACCTGGTAAAGTCATTTCACTTCGGTCATTTCCTTCAGCTTCTACTAGAGGACCTAAAACAGCCAATTAAGCTCATTAGTAAGAAACTTATCCACTGTTTTTTAAAGCAGTATAGAAGTTTTATAGTCACCTGTTCCTATGCAAATAAATATAACTTCAGCGCTTGCAATAGCACTTCGCACAGACTGAGAATCGTAATCTGCACATTTTGTATCACTACAACCCCAAGCTAAACTTGTAACTGATGCTAACTGGCTAAGTCCTTTAACAGGAGTTACTACAATATTGTAATCGATGTCAGGAGCATAAGTGCCATAAATCTGGTCTGGATTATCAGCCATTGGTCCAACAACCTATAGATAAAACCTATAATATTGATTTTACTTTATAAAAAAAAACTTAATAAACGTACCGCAATTGTACCATAGTGTACATCTAGTGGCAGTGGCAACAAATTTGCGGAATTTTGCAACAATACGTATGACTTCATTGTAAATTCGAGCGCCAACGCTTGATGAGCCGAGCTCTGAACAACGTCATCGGGTTTCAAACTTGAATACTGATTCATTGATGGTGGATCAAATTCACCTAAACGCATTCTTGTGTAGAACAACGGTTTTATAGTTTCTCTAACGGTTGGCTCGTCTAATAAATCCTGTTCAATTGCAGTTCCAATTTGATTATATGTGTTGTTCGAATTGGTAGAACTTAATTCCAAGTTAACACCTTAAATAACAAATATTTAAAGACAAAATTTACTACTTGACAATTTGAACGGCAAACCTGCTTTGATGCAGCCAGCAGCAGTTGCAACCGAATCAGGAAAATAGTTGAATTGAGAATGAACATATTCAATCGCGTTTTCATCACTGATTACATATCCGGTGAAACCCCATTCAGTTCTTAAAATGTCTGTCAACAGCTGGCGGTTGGCACAAGCAGGCACGCCATTAATACTATAATAAAAATTAAAAATGAACTTAAGCAGTTTAGTTACTAAGTTGAAATAATAAGCTGACCTGTTAAAGCTGCACATTATGTTATAGGTTCCAGCTTTGACACAGGTTTCAAAAGCAGGTTGATAAGTCAGTTTCCAATCTCGATCAGTAACCTGTTAATTTAATTAAATCACGTATTAAATTCTGTATGCCAGCACTGTGTTATCAATTTTAAATAAGTCAATAATGTAGTTAATATAATTTACCACTGCATTGAATGAGAAGCTGGATTGTGGGATATTTTCAGGTCCACTGTAAACATCGAAGTGTTTGCATCCAGCATTAGCTCTTATGTATCTTGGGTCGCTGCCTTGCAAACCTTTTACGTAGGCTTCGGCAAGTTGACCACTCAGATGTGGATCTTCACCATACGTTTCCTAAATACATAACAAGAGCATTATACTGCTGTAGAGTTAAAAAACAAAAAGAAACCAATTTTACCTGCACACGACCCCAAAGTGGATGTCGCATTATGTTTATTACAGGACTAAAACAGCTTAAACCCTTGTGAGTACCGTATAATCCATCGGCGCTGAAGTTATTATATTTAGCTCGAACTTCCAAGCCAGTAGCTTCAGCCATTCTGAATACTACGTCATAACTGCATGATATTGACATAAATCAGTAAAATATTTAAAAAAAACTTGAAGAAAAAAATACAAGTATTTACCTAAAAGTAGCTGCCAGACCAATCGACTGAGGAAAAGCAGTGGCGGGTCCAGAATTAGCATCGCCGTGAAGACATTCAGTATTCCATCCGTATGGATTTATTCCCAAACGAGGTATGGCAGGGGCTGGTCCTGCACCAGGATCAGTACCGCCTTTCGCCAATTGCAATATAATTTCGTCAAGTGTTAATCGACTTACTAAGTCATCAACACGCTCATCCCAAGGAAGAGTGTAATCTTGAAAGGGATAATCTTGACTAAAAACGACACTTGCCAAAATACCCAGAACAATCAATCGAATTCCCATTGTAAATTTCGATGAATAAAATCATAAAATGGGCCTACAGCGCTCCGTCACCACTGCCGAATGAACACTCCAGTTAAAATCAGCATCACTTAAATATAAAAATCTGAACAATACTTGAGACACATCAATAAACCAGTTTGATAAGATAAATTCACAGTACCGGTAGAAACAAACACTTGAGATTTCTAAAAGCAGAAAAATAACAGAAATTTGTTTTATACTGTAAAAGTTTCCACGCGTTCGCAAACTTTTACCGTAAAACCAAAGCAATTTAAACAAGGTCATAAAGATAATAAAATTATCAAATAAATTGACATTTTATAAATGAAACTAAAGTTCAGTAATCGAATATTGTAATAAAACTTAAACATATCAATATTTTAAAACGAAACTAAAAATAAATAAATATTTTAAAATGAAACTACGAGTAACTCAATTATTGTGTATTGTAAATTAATTCAATACGATGTCGGCATTAACATTTTATTAAAAAAACTAAAATGCTAATTACAATCATAAAAAATAATCAACTTCAATATTTTAAATAATCGAATTGTTTTGTTCGTATTTTATAAGCACAAACAGTGCATTACACGTTCACATGATATCTTTAAATTTTGAGGTAATTTTATAAATTATTTCTGTCATTTTAGTCACCCGGATAAGGCCGCATGTCACTTAATAATGGTTGATTATCGCGTTCCAGTTCTCTTTTAAGTCTCCAAGCAAACACGATCAAATATAAACTCCATAATATTGTCACGCAACTACCGACAGCACTATAGTAAAAACTTGTAGGCAACATCTGACCTACTCAAATCAAAATAAACTCAAAATTAATTGACAGAAAGTTGAAATTGTAAGCTTAGAAAATACGGGATAATTTTTACCATGATGTTGAACAACTGCAATCGTTATGTAAACAGCTGTTCCAATAATTCCAATGATTGTACCAGCAATTCCTAATTTGATTATTTGTCCAAGAATTTGCGCCGAATACCAGGAATCGATTAAACCAGTTTTATGCAAAATTGCCAAATGTAATATAACTGCAGCAAATGACCCTTAAATACATAACATAAAACGTTTCAATGTACATATAGTTTGATTTTTGATCTTGAACACTACTTAGCAAATTGCTAATGCTGTAGAATTGTGCACCACCGGAATTCATTAATCAATTGTAAACTTATTTAATTATTGATAATGTATGCCACAATTACAGTATAAATTATAAGATTCATTAAATAATTATTTAAAAATTAACGGCATGGATTTAGGAAACATTAATAGCATCATTTTTGCACGGTATTATTGGTATGACTTTAAAATATTGATTTATATGAATTATAGATATACTGTAACTTAGTATACAAGCATAATAATATATGTTTTGATATTTTATCAACAGATAACTGTTAATAAAATGATAAATATATGCAATCTGTAAGGTAAAGCAAAATGTAAACAAAATTCGTTTAACGAAATCAATTGCAGTTGAGCCTAATTTAAGTTCTTGCGAACTTCTTGAATACAGTATAATAATCTTATGGTTATAAATATATTTTTGTAATTTAATAAACATCATGTTGATGACATAATGAATCATGAGATAAGCTACGAGTACTGTACGATAGTTATATTTGCTTCTAACTTGCAATGTTAACAATACACAACCTTGAACACACAAGAAATTAAACTTGCTTCAATAATTATAATATACGGTTTACATTTATCATAATGTAAATTAAGTAGATGTCCTGTCAAAGTTTCTCATGACTATTAGTGCATTACCCGGTATGAAAATAAAAATTAAGCTATTATATACATTAGACAACCAAACTAAAAAAAAATATAGATTTAACAAAACTAAAGTAAATTATAACTACTGAGTAACAAAACTCCTAAAAGATCAAAAAAGTACCAAGCTTTTATCACAAATTCATAATTGACAGATTATCTACAAAATGCTGTATAAAAAACGACAATAAGTTTGCTAACTATTAGTGTAATGCAGGGTTTTCCGCAACTTGTAACTTACTAATTCTTAGCTTAAGAGTTTGTAGAGCAAAAAGTTTATACTCTACAAACTATAGCTTGTCGTATGGAAAATATCCAAATTGAAGTTTATTGTTTACAAGCAGGCACCATCTTTATTAAAAATGCTACACATACTGTACATTCATCATGTGAAGCATTCATGAGTAAATGACTTTGTTGCCATAGTACACTGAATAAAGAGTTTCATGTATAAGTGAATATGTTTATAATCTTACCAGATGCCAACCCCCAAGATCCAAGATGCATGTTCTTAAAATGAAAGCCAGTTATGCTTCCACTTAATCCAATGCCAACTCCGATGGCAGAAATGCCAATATGTCCCCATTTCTTTGCATTTCCACTCATAGTGTTTCTTCTAACGTCAATAGTTCCATAAGTTTCCATAATATCTAAATGCGACAACTCAATTTAAATTGAATGACAACCATTTGAGACGACAATCCTTTGTAAATTTGTAAAGTGTAAACACAGTGTTGCAACTGAATGGTCATATCTTTTATATTCCTTAACAAACACAAATATATTCCCAAACGGGATTTTTCCCATTATGACCTTGGAACATAATTTCATCATAGACGCACAGTAACTCCATCAAATAGCAAATGATTAAATTGCAATTTGTTGAAATACTGTATTTAATCTTGATGTTGATTGGCTGTTCCAAATAAGTAGAGTTTACTTGTGCCAGCGCGCGATTTGAAACAATAAATTCCATCAGAAATTTTATAAAATATTATTACAAAGTTTTAATAAATATTTAATAAAATATTCTTCTATAAGTGGGGTGTAGGGTCTTTGTAAATGCTTTTAAAACAGGAGAAATACGAATTTTAATAAGAACGTTAATACAAAACATTTATTTTTAACTACAGCCACTAATATTAAATTACTAATAGAAGCCAAGCCAGTAATGTGATATTCTGCGTTCTATTCTTCGTTAATTTTGTTACCCCTTAAATATATATGTAAAATTGGAACTGGCGCATAAAACTGACCATTTCCGCGAAAAAATAAAGTTGCTTAAAAATAATTGTTTAATACCTTATATAAATCGAACTGGATTAGAAATCCGATTCTAAATACCAGAAAACAGCAAAAAACTTCTTAAATTTGACTGTCAGGTGATGTGTCGCTACAACATTTATATAAAAAAATTAACAACTTACAGTATACTTCTTCTAAAAGTTAAAAAAGTACGTCAAAAGTTTTAATACAGTCACAGACCTGTATAATTGCTTACATTGTAATCACAGCTTGTCATCCAATAAATTGTCATTTTCATTCATTCATAGATAACGCTTTCATTCCTTTTTTATAAAATGCTCAGCAATATTTGAGGCTAAACTTGTTAAGTTGACATCTTGCATATTGGTTAAAATGGCAATCACAACACCATTAACGTTTTTATTAGTGGTGTTCTTATTATCCAGTGATCGTGGAATAATTACAAGCACACTGCTACATCCGACCGCACCCCCAGTATGGCTAACAACTAGTTTTTGATCTTTGCAGAAGCCGTAGCTATCTTGACAAGGTTGAACAAACCATCCCATTCCATAATAGACTTCAGGATTATTCGACTTAGCGTTTGTATTAGGAGTCCAAAGACGAGCAACAGTTTCTTTCTTCAAAAATCCTGGCTTAAATATGATGTTATCTGTAACATACAATACAATACTACAGCTCATATTAAAAACCACTAGATACGTCTTCATCTGTTAACCTAATCGTTATAACCTTAACTTATACCAAAGAATCTACTGGAGTTACTGCAATCCTACCTTTCAATTCTTTTTCGTCATGTTGATAACTGTAAAGCATGATGTTTCCAAATCGCGTTAAATCAGATACACAAGATAAATATCCACCACCAGCCCATTTGTACGAGTTATCCACAGCTGGAGCATTTTCAAGAAATCCTGTTTTCTTATTTTTTACATAATATCTAAAACATATTTATCATTAATCATTCAACTGCTTATGCATTATTTAAGCATTAACAATTTAAATTACCTTGCTCTGTTGGGAATAAGAATATTATTTCTATCCAAATATGTCCTGTTCATACCAAGTTGGATGAATAGCCTTTCCATATATTTTTCAAACGAACATCCAGCTACAGACTCTACCATTGCGCTTACTACAGTCCAGCCATGAGTGGTGTAGAGATATCCACTACCTGTCAAAAATTATAATACCGTATAACAAACATGCCAAAAATTGTGTAATTACAAGATCAGCAAACCTGGCTTTAGTAAGAGATCATCGTCTTTAAACAATTTCAACGAGTCTTCTACAGTTGCAAAATTTTGATTTAAAGAAAATTCTTTTTCAGTTCCATCACTAACTTTTTCTGTATCTTTACGATAATGTCGTATGCCGCTTGTTTGGCTTACTAGATGATGTCCTGTTAGAACCACCTTTAAAATTGAATATCCCCAAAATAATGCTAAATAATTTCCCAAACATATGAACATAATTAACAAAAACTCACTTTTTCTTTATTGTACGTTTTCTCTGGAAACGATTTGACATAGTGTTGAATAGGTTTATCTAAATCTAGCTTGCCATTTTCCCATAATTTTGCAACAGCAAGCATTGTGATTGGTTTACTTATGCTGGCAATTCTCATAACTGTATCAGGTGCGCAAGGCAAATGATTCTCAATATCAGAAAAACCAAAACCTGTTAAATTATTTAATAAGATATAACTTAAATTTGCACGAATAATGTAAGTAATAAAACATAGTTAACCTTCTTCCCAAATAGTTTCGCTATCAACAGTAACTCCTATTACCAATCCAGGTGCTCCACTAATTGCCTACAAATAATACAATATATTGTATAACTATAGTAAATTATCTTAAAATGTAACAGATACAGCAAGTCAACAAAAACAATACATGTTTAAGAATTATTAAGTTTTGAATTCTCAATCTAAAAATGTAAGAAACATCGTTTCCTATTCAGGTTTAAATAATTACTGTTTAAATTTAAAGCATCAAGACCCACAAAAATATACTGCATACAACTTTAACTTTAGTCTATGTAATTAATGCCATATCAATGACATATCAACGAGTGTTGTGGTTGTTATTGTTATAGCAACTTTGTTCATATACTTGAAATTTTTGGATGTGATTCCTTGATTTGAGTATAGCTGCCGACCATTGATTGTTGTTTGTACCAGCATTATTCCTAAGCGTAGTTTGTGATATGAAATCTTCATTTATAGTCTGTGTAATAACTTCTCCGGTTTCATTTTTCTTTGTTGAATTATTGTTTGTGTAACAATACACTCCTAGCAAAGCAGTACCAACAGCCCCAAATGCTTTCAACTTTCCGCTAAATAGATTCATTTTCCAACAAAATATATATTGGATTTTGTAGAATAGTAATCCTATCAAATATAAAACTTTAAATTAATACTGAACAATGGACATTAAATTGAAAATTAAAATAATAAGTCACGACATTTCTATGTTACCTTGTCCTTTAATTCAACTATAGTTTCTTTTTTAGTCTTTTAACTTTGAAACACTCTCGAACACGCCAGGATTTAAATATAAATATTTCCATCAAACTGCAAACCCTTTATTGACACACTGTAATTAATAACTTAGTTATTTCACATTTGGCCTCTACTTTAAATTACCAACAAGAAAAAAATTGACAAAGTTACTCTAGAGATAGTTACCTACTGTACTTCGTAACAAACGATGGTAGCGCCAAATTTCAAGCGGCAGTTCATATTTTAATTAATGATCCCACTTTATCGCTTAATGGTTTACATTAAGCATGACATATGTTGTTATTTAACATAACGGCTTGTTAAAAGTACTCCCGTTTACATAACAACCACAAGTATGGTATAAACGCAAACTCACTTAATTGCTATCATCATCGACGTGGTATTATTCCATTAGCTACAGTATGCTTGTGCTTCATATCATAAAGTCATCATTCAGAGTAGCGTATACTGTATTACATAAGCAACTTAAAATTAAGCTCTGTTTGGACTTATAACCTACCAACAGAATTTTATCATAACTTATTTATTAGGTTCGGTTAACAGAAATTTGTAGAAAAATGTCGAATGGGATTGTTTCGCATTTACCTTATTTTGCCAATGGGAAAATTGTTGAAGGATTTGGACGAGGAAGTAAACAGCTGGGCATCCCCACAGGTTAGTGACTACTAATTCATCTTGATAATCTATTATAGACGAAATTTAAAATAGCTTATCAAGTTATTAAATCGAACTGCCGTTAAAGTTTACCAATAGAATGGAGAAATTCAAGTACTTTACTGTATGGTTCAGTTACCTCATAAAATCCGATCAATTATACTGTATCACTGCTTCACAATAGCTTGTTATGACTAATATAGTTGTTGAAATGATGCTCTTATCATTAATTGGATTATTGTTAGATTTAAATGATATATAATTGAATTTTTATAAAAAATTCTTTAAAAAAAATTATTGATAGTGATGTTCTATAGTCTGTTTAATTGTAGAAAAGTTGGCAACAAGGCAGTTGGCACCAATACAATTATTATAGGAATTGTAAAAGAAAATGTTTAAATCGGATAAGCCACGGTAATTAATTTTGTTTAAGAAATTCATGACAACAGCTAATTTACTCGTTTCTAACTCAGCGAATTTTACAGCGGTTGTTTTGATAGCAATATAATACTTTCTCTTTCACTGAATATAACTTTAAAAAAAATATCATTTAAATGCAACTTTCTCTTTTGATAATTTACTGATCAAAACTAGTTTTGATTAGTGAACACTGATTTTTTTTAACGAGTTGCGGGTTAACTGTGAAAGGATAAAGATCTATCGAATAAAAATAACATTTCGTAATTAAGTATTGGATAGATTTTTATGTTGAAATATTCTTGATTCACTTTTGCCAAGATTAAATTAACAGATTTATAAACCTCTTAACCTTGAATTTTGCTACAAGTTAAATAAATACTGTAATGACTGTTAATACATCCTACTTTTCTTTTAGCCAATTATAATGAAGACGTGGTAGACAAACTTCCTCCAGATTTCGCCTGTGGAGTTTACTATGGTTGGGCTCAAATCGAAAATGGACCTATTGAAAAGATGGTTATGAGCGTGGGCTGGAATCCTTTTTATAAAAACAAAAAAAAGTCAATGGTGAGACCAGTTTTCAGTATGATACGGTTTGCCACTAAAATGATAAAATCTAATCTTTTTATTATAAGGAAACTCACATTTTGGCTACACATGGCGATCTATATGGCTTAATATTAAAAGTGGTTATACTGGGTTATATAAGACCAGAAAAATCTTTTAGTAACTTAAGTATGTATTTCATCATTTTTATTACAATAACGAAAATCTAATAGTCTGTAATGTATGCAGATGAACTGCTAAGTGCCATTAATGAAGATATTGAACATGCCAGAAAAGCCTTAGATAATCCATTGTATTCCGTTACCAAATATCAAGCACTTTTCGATCATTCAAAAAATTGTTTAGAACCCAACAAACTTTAGTCAGGAATTACTATTAAAATTGGCACGTACTTGTTCTTAATTAATGCTTATTCTGCTCTCTATCGCCTATTTTACGTTTTACTTTGTTACACTGTGGTGGATATGGCAAAGCATTGACTGCTTCTTCGTCTTCAGGGAATACAGGCTCCCATTTCCGTGTCCATGCCAAAGTCCTCATTCGTGTAATATCTGATGTCCAGTGATGAACACGACATCTAGCAATTACTTTATCCGTTCCGTTTATCTTTGTACATCGAAATAATTCATCATTATTATATAATTAGAAATTCAAGAGTAATTGTGTATAAACTTATAAACCTACAGTAACGTTGACTAAAAACATTTTCCCGTCAATCTCAGGATTAGGACCTTTTATAGGCTGCGCTGGCAATTCAATAGCGTGATCAGGAACATGTATACCCTGAAATAATGATTGCATAAAAAACATACGGTATTTAAAACAGAATTATAAAGCTAAAAACTTAATCACTTACAGCTTTTCTAAATGCCACTCTAACGTGAAATTTTTCTATTGTCCACGGAATATCCATATTCATAGATACAGCCAGAATTGCTCGAGATATAAATCTAGCAGCCTGAAAAAAAAATTTAATTTCGGTCCAGGAAAAGTGGAATTAACTGAAAACACATACCATCGCAGCTGATAGATTTTTTTGATCATCTTTTGATTCTTCTTTCTACAATAATTATTTGTTAACGACTTAATGTGATATTGTTAAGTGTTATAAACTTATTGCTTTACTTTAACAGCATATTTAGCAATGTTTTCCGGAGATGCATAAACCGCTAATTTTGGTAACAACAAATGGTTTCTAGCAAAAGTTGGCCGTACAGCTACCACATCGCCTTTAAAACCAATACCTAGGAATAAATTGGTCGATTAATATTAAATAATATAATGTCAATAACAAACATCACCTTCAACAAAATTCAACAGTACTACTTGAATGTCAGGTCTTCTGTCTAAGTTAGTGTCCTTTACCAAATCATATGTTAATTGTTTATTCCGAAATTGTCTTGGCTTATGTCCTTTTTTAACCAATAATATAGGAAATCTCCGTTTTACAATAAATGTATTCTAGATAATAAGAACAATTATAAACAGTGTGAAGAAACGAAGAGAATTATGACTTCAAAAGCTTTGCTAATCAAATGTCAACTTACTCTTGTTTGCTGCAGTTGTACTGCTGAAGTAATTTGCTGTAATGTCTTTGCAAGTAAACCAACGCGCGAAAACATTTTTAGGAAATAAAATAATTATTAAAATAATTAATGATCAAATTAAAGATGCAAGTCAACACGCGGAAAATGCAGATGGATCAAGATCAAAATTTAAAAGCGTCTGCAACAGTGCAACTTTTCGTGTACAACGCCGCCCGTGGTTAACAACTATAAAAATACGAAAGCGCCAGTTTCGAATAAAACATTTTCTTGAGAAAAATGTTACGACTGTATTTTATCAATAAAATCTCTTTATCTGTATAAAATAGCATCAATAGTGAAAACAACAATGAAACTTGTAATCGTTAGGTTTCTAAATCTTTTTTATATAATGTACCTGTCTTGGTTAGCATGCATAATTATCATTATCAAAAGACTAAATATCTTTCATACAGTACGTGCTGAATAAAACTCTTTCACACGTAAATAAAACAATATTACAATTTTTAAAATCGATAGTTTTAGTACAATAAAATACAGTAATGCTTATGTATTTATACTTGAAATGTGATTTCGTAAATAATACACAAAGTCCAGCATAACTTTACCTAATGCCTGATCAATCAAATACTGTGGAATCCACCCCTTAAAATTAAAATAAGTATTACATTTAAATTTCGATCATTACGTTACAATAATTATTCCAACAAAACCATAAAATAAACATAACCAAAGTTATAAATGATTAAAAGCATTTTACCTTAAGATCAGTATTCAAAAGCCAATAAAATCGACACGAATTTGATTCTCCGGGGATGTTTTCTAAAACGAAAGCACTTGGTCCATTTTCTCCTCTAACAAGATATTAAACATTATTAAATAAAAACTATTACTTTTACTGATTTAGAAAATTTACCTAACGTAAGATTTTTGAGGTGGCATCCTCTTGTGAGCTACCGAGATTCCTGCAGAAACAAATTTCTCGCCTCTTTTATCCCAAACGCGAAGATTTACAAAATCACTTTAAGAATAAAAAAATTATAAAGATACAAATTATAGGATTTAACGAGCAATTTGAATAATTTATTCGAACATATCTTACCGACTTGAAACCATGCCACCCGCACTTTCGGCAGCAACTTGATAAACAATATCCACATAATCATTTATTATTTGCAGAATCTATTATAAAATATTTGTAATCACTTCGTGACTTTGACTAACAATGCTAAAAACTTATGCAACATACCCTACTTTCTGTGACACTTTTATTCCATAATGGTCCCTGCTCAACTTTCACATAAAGTTCATTAAAAACTAGATCAGCAGAAGCATCAATACAACCCTACAAATTTTAAAATATACACAAAAATTATGGTGGCACATTTTCTAAACAAAAGTAGGTCAAATTAGACATTTATTACTACTTACAACAAATTTATACATTTTCTTGTTCTTAAAGCTTTTTCTGCTGTAAACGGTATCCGAACCACTGGTTAACTCTACCTCCCAGTCTTCAGAGTCAATAAATGTCAGTGCTATATTAAGCGCTTCTTTGGCTTTTCTTTCATAACCTTCCTGCGAGTAATGATAATATCGATAATTAAAAACAAATAAATTTTAAAACAACAAACTTACGTTTTCAATGGAAGATGTTATATCCTCTTCATCTTCCGATTCTAATATGAAATTAAAGAGCATCGTGGCAGTAATTAATATAACCCATTAATATATTTGTTTGCACAAATTAAAATACAAACCAGGAGGCGTTGCCATAGGAGAATAAAATGCTGAACGTTCGTCAACTGATGGTGCAAAATTTCTAAGTAATGGAGTGCGTACATTTGGGTAGAGTAGCGCTGATATCGTTATAAGAACCAATTAAAATGCTGAATTAATTGTAAAATATTTCAAAGAATTAACCTTCTACATCTAATGCTTGCTTTTCACGTGGAATGACACGAAAATCTAACAGCCATATTTCACCCCATGCAAGCACAAAGGAACATAATAATAGTAGTACACTAAACGTTAAGTTAGTATCAGCAGTTTCCCACTAAAATAAATTCAAACACGATTAAATAACTAAAGAGGTTTTAAGAAAACCGAGGTTCACTTACATCATAGTAAAAGACTTTAGTTACTAACAAGGCACTAGAAGATACAGTAGAAAACTGAAACATTTAAAACTAATTAATTAAAGGTTGCCAGTCTTTTAACCCATTTAATAAACGAATGACTGATAACACTTACAGCAACAACAAACCAATGATTTATATGAAGAAGTCCATAGGCTAAAAGCAAAATGATAAATCTAGATCCAGATAACATCTAAAAATGTGTAGAAATAATCGTGAATGATTTTTCTTTAGTCATTTCAAACCAATAACGATACGTACCACCACATCAAATAACGAACTGTATATACTGTACTGCAAAATCTGATGCTGTATTGCCATCCATAAAGTGTGGTTTGATATCTACAACACAATACAATTACTTTACATCAAGAAACTCCCAATTCAATAATTCAGAATTACCACTAGACATATCAGCCATAATAGTCCAGTAAATAAAACATCAAAAGTCACAAAAAGACAAAAAAATCTTCTAACTGGAGATAGCTGGCCCGCACTACCTCGCGATCCAGCTATATAGTTTTCCAGAAGTTGAGGTATATTGTAGAGGCCAGCTGATTCAGACGACCGTATCATATTGATGCACTCTTTTTTGTACTTTTCGTCGATTAATCTCAATAAAAAAAATCTTTAGACCAGGTAAAGCAGTTGCAAATCTTCAATCGACTTTTTTTCTGTTAGCATTCTTCGGTGAAGCATCAGTTTTTAGTTACCGTACATCTAAAAATGGCACCAGATTAATTTGACGGTGGTAAAATAATTTTTATGACAAGCACAAAATTGTAAACGTCCCTTGTACTCTGGCGGTCCACTCACGTGACAACTTTCGTAAAATATACTTAAAGAAAAGACAAATCAAATATAATACTGTATTATCATGTTCAATTTATCAGAAAGTGTCTGTGGTCATAGTACAGTACAAGAAGCTTGTCATATCCCCTAACTGTACCCCCTCAATCGAATCAAAATCATTAACTTACAATACATTATTTTTAATTCACTCACCTCATATCAAACAACTGTACAGATCGGTCGACTTAAACCCAGCTAAATAAACAATAATGACAGTTTTAAACTAACTGTCTTAATGAACTCCAGTTAAAATAACCCTACCCAATTACTGTAACTCACCACAGGAAAGTATGATACATATACAATGAGCTCAGGCGAGAATTGCAGTAATCTTCTCCCAGCAGAGATTAGTGATCACAATCGCTGCCTTATTACCACTACGTCAGCCTTGACGACAATTGAAAATAAAAATACCAAACGTAACATCTAACAAAGCCACGTAAAAGAAAAATGAATAACCAGCTTTTATTGATATACTAAAATTAATCTCTAATCTGAGACCCAAACCAAGGTCCCTTCTATTGCCCAATTACCGTTTAACCCTATGAGCGTTAAACTACCGCCAGGGTCGCTATATTATAGCAACTTTCAAACTTTAGAATTAGAATAGTACTGTATCATTTCGATGTTGAAAAGTTCATATTTACATGAAAATCATCTTCATCAAATCGGTTAGTAACGGTAAATATATTTTATAAAGACTATAATTTGCAATATACAGTAATGTGCATCCGGCTTTTAAAACGTTATCAGCTGTTAAATGTAAGTCGAAGAAGAAAATTTAGTGCATGTGAGGAGCTGATGGATCAATGAGAAATCAACAGCTGTGATTCTAGTTCTAGAATACAGTATTGAATCTACAGTAAAGTTTTTCAAGTATTTTGACCGATTATTTACAGTGGATACAGTGAATTCATTAAATTCAACGTTGTTGTTGTTAATGGTTCCGGAAAAATAGTGACCAGTAAACATTTAAGTTATATTGGTAAGTCGTAAAATCTTTAATATCTATGCACGATTTTAATGTTATCTTCGTATATCTTATCACTAAAAGTTGTATAAAAATGTGGAACACGATTTCGATTTATATATAATTTAGCAAAAGTAATATCATACCTGTATTGCTTCAGTGATATTATCTTTTTTAAAACCAGTAAAATTACATGAGTCGTAAATTCAATGGTTATACTGTTCGTTTGAGCCATGCCGATGAGCTATGAAGTTCTTTTAAATCAAAATTCAATTTATTTTAAAAGAAATCATGCTTACCTAAAACTTAATTTCGGAAGCAGCAGCGCTTATAACAAAAATTTAAGTGGCCTTTACGAGAAATCAGTGCCAATATATTTTTATTACGAACGACGATACGTCCAACAATGTAATATAAACACTGAAGCAAATTGTTTTGATAATTATATTTATGTTAATATATACATAGGCTGAATAATCGACTGAACCTTTTTTTCTCTTTCATACTAAATGCAGTCGTACATTTATAAAGCAAAAATTCACACGCATTCGTTTCTAAGATGTAAAATTAAATGAAAAAAAAAAAAAAAACATAAAATTCAAACTAAAATGTTTTAAGGTACACCAATTTCTGAAAATTTTTTTAAACAATTGAAGATTACTCTTAAATCTTTAAATCTTCAGTTAAACATTTACAGATTTACAAATTAGCTACTTCTGTGCAAGGGGGTATGCAAAAAACTGACCAAATATGCCTCACGTCCCAATTTACAAATGATTCATAGATGCGATAGATTAAGAAGAGTGATGTGTTTTGTAGGATCGAATGGTATTTAGCAGGGATACATGTTTATGAGAGTCGTACAATTTACGTAAAATTTAACTTTGGTAATGGTACAAAAAATAACAAGTTATGAAAAACGAAACGAAACCTTCGACTCGCTATTAACATGTTTGGGGAATGAACCAACGTGATGGTACGCTTGGGTCTAAACATCTGCACAGCCAAGACCTGAAACTTTTTTTTACTGGTAATTAGGAAACCTTTCTTTCACCGTAGAATGCAATGGGAGTAATTAATTCCACAAACATCTTTCTACCTCTTTGCTAATTTTAAAACTACACTGTTACGGGGAGATTTAGGTTCTCCTTCATTTAGAGTTTTATTTGTTGGTGTCCAATCGGGGTCATCATTGGGCAGGGATGGAGCTGTTGTTTCAGTTTCCATAGGGGAATCCTGAGCTATCTCCTTCCAATCCGACTTAAACAACGACTCACTACAACTATCATTATGATGTTCAGCGGTCACTTGTACTGGGGATGAAGGTTCAATGATATTTATTACTTTAAGCATCTCATCATACACTTCATCACTAAGAGGAAACGTTCTTAATTCCCATGGCTGCACTGGTTCCGCCTGCATTTCGGGTGAAGGAGCTCTAAACTCTTCATTTATACGAATAGTTTTGGATAAAGAAGTAGTTCTTCGTCTTAACGACGATCCTCCTGCACTGTGGAGATCTTCAGTGGGTAGTACCGGTGTTGAAGGAGGTGTTATGATCGGGTAATCGTGGTGCTCGACAATGTTATGAGGAGACAGAGGGTCTGGGGTGTTCGCTCCACTACTATCAGCCCGACTGTCACTTCGTATACCACGACTACGACGACCAATGTTGGGATGTAATTTGAAATTCATGAAACGTTTCTTTTCATGTTGTTCACATATATCGTGTTGTCTCGTGTAATACTCGTCGGATATATCCTCCTGTCAATTAAAATAAAATCAGCTTTGCAATTTTTAACAAAATTCATTTAAAACGCACGTTTTCTTCGCTCAAAGGACTGGGCAACGGTTCCCTTGGTATTTCTTCTGCCAAACGCCACCTGGAATATTTAAAAATGTTAGATTCATTATTAAATTGACGTTGCATGTTAAACATTTTACTTTGGTGTAATAATTTCTTTATACTGCGGTCTTTCCAAACGAGCAGTGGCAGCTACACTGTAGGGAATTACGATGTTGTCAATATCAAAGGCACTTTCGCTTCGTTTACGTTTCAACAACTCCTGGTATATGCTTCCTTTCTTGTCTTTATCTCCAGGCCATCCACATGAATTTCCAGAGGCTGTATATACTACAATTACAATTAAATAGAATAAACAAAATTTAATTTGATATTTACCCTGAGATGAAGAGTTTTCAATTCTTCCAGGAGAAGGTATTGGCGATCCTGCTTTTGACGACATACCACTCGACTCAGATGCATTTCTCTGACGGTTATCTTTGGAATCTGAAATCACAAAAAAAATATAATTTAGCTAACATAACAATAACGCACCATCAAACATGTCAACAAGATTTAATTTAGAAATTAATCTTAATTTGCAGCAAGCGTATCAAATAAAGGTGACATTATTTATCTCATCTGCAAATAGGTTGTCCTTTAAAAGGCATCTCTAGTTTTGACATTTTTAAAGAATCACCACGATTAATTAGTTAAGGCAAATCTTAATGACCTATGAAATCAATTTGAATTTCTAGCACTAATGTAATGCAATTTTAAAGATGCATTCCAATTAAAGTTTTCAATCAGAATTATCGTTAATATACAGTTTTTTAATTTTATCTAAAATATCGCAGTGTAAAAATATTTAGGAAATAAATCTTAATATGAATTGAAAAATTAGATAAATTTTTTCAAAAAACCAGGAAGTTAGATTTGTAACGCCTGATTAGAAAAGCAACAAAATCCTTATAATCTTTGGACGAGTCCACATATATGTGGAGAATTTTGCACCTGTCGTTACCTAGCGAATAACATCAAAGTGCTAATAAACGGTTGCTATTGCAATCAGGATCCGCAATTATTATATTACCAAGATAGATAAAGACGAATTTCACATACTTAACGACTTTCGCAGACGAGAATGACCAGCATTATTTCGCCTATTTGCCGCCACCCGTTTATTAGTGATTTTCTTCTTAATTTCTTTGGTAAAATCAATTAGTACATGTTTGACCATTTGATACTATTGATTTATTTTGGCATGTAGCCAATGCTTACTTGCAGTCAATGTGGCAGCAGCGTTTTTCTTCAACTTGCGACATTGCTTTCGAGCGTGTTCACTAAATTGAGGCGCTGATTTTTTCCTGTAGCAAGAAAAGTACACACACAGTAATCTTAAAACAGTTGTTCACAAATTTCAAATAGGTAATTTTGGGGTTTCTATCACCTTTGTTTCACACCAAGGCGTGCTTGATCCCCGCTGGATAGTATAGCCTCAAAATGATAAGCCAATGGGATGTCTATTTACGAGTACACATATGAGAGAAGGAAAACAACAATTTATTCGTTGCAAAACAAGTGAATTACCTTGTCTGAACGATAAGACAGGGTGGAACGAAGGTTCTATGTAACCCATTCGTTCTGAGAGATCCATGTTTTCTAAGTTCCAAGACTGAAAGTGATTAACACGACCACAACAGATGTTACAAATCCTTGAAAAGTTGGTACAAGTGCAGCGTACACTGCAAAGTCGCGCTGCTTTTCGATTTGCTTGTGGCAGTTTAGACATCCTTAAAAGTTTCCTTTTACGTATCGTTCTTAAGGAACAAGTTCGACTGCATCCGCTGCCTCCAATTGATGGTTGAGATTTTGTGGCCGAAACCAAACCGTTTACCTGAGAAGAATCTTCACTGTTGCTACACGAGTCGATCATTTTCGCGTCGAGCAGCGGTTCTTTCAAATTTCGCAACTGGCGATGAACTTCACCTGCCTGTCGAATTTTGTATTCCAGATCAGCAACTTGCGCTTGTAGCCATGCCCACCTACTGACAATACCGGCCCGATCCACAGCCCATTTCCAAGCAGCTCTTTTGTTGCTATACAACACAAAAATATTCAAATTAAACTAATTACAAAAAACGTGTCAATTATAGAATATAAAGGTTCACATAAATTTTATTAGACAGCTGTGCTTTCTATGACTAATCAAATGAATCAACAGATCGATCATTTAGTCACCCGATTTCTTATTCATTACAGCTAACTTAACTTCTATTCTATGCTTTGTTTTTAAACATTATGCAGTCTTATTTTTTAACCTTACTGCTTATACAATTCTCAAATAAAAAACCATGTGCCTAAATTAGAAAAATAATATTATTCAAAGTGCTCATAGCCAAATACAGAAAACAACCTTGTTTAATAGAACTTTAACATGACTGGAATCAAAATTCGATTAAATAGACATTGGGTATAGTTAAGTACTGTCTTATTCAAACCAAAACTGTAGTACAATATAATTGTTAAAAATTCAATTGATATGTCTTTTACAGTTGACAATACAAAGAACGTTTTAAATTGAATCGATTCTTGTTAGTAAAAATTCCCCTCCAGTTTCGTTGTTCATTCAATTTGAACACACAAAAAATATTGGATTTGAAATATAAACGACATAAGCAAAATCTTGCTTCGCGTAATATTTGCTGAAATGTTTAGCTTTAAACTACCAAAGGACCTAGTTCAATTTGCAATAATAATAGCTAGCTGGTTATATTTCTTTCCACATCATTAAAATAGCTAAAAAAAATTACCCACCGAATATTAAAACAACTAGTAAAATGAGAGATAAATTCTAGAGCAATTACTGTTTCTACATCACTAAAAATAAAATGGATAACACTGAGGTTACTATGCAGCAAACTACTCACCAGACCTGTGCAGACTTGTTCCTTGAATCCAAAATCTGTGTCTTTCTCTTTGAGAACACATTTGCATTATTGCATAATGTTCAGTTTTACATTGTATTGTCTGGCATAGAAGGTTCGGTAATTTTATACTGTAAAATGATTACAGGATAAATTCACTTAACATTCTTCTATGTAAGACTGCTGGCTGAAAAGTAACTGGCAATACTTATTTCATTGGATTCTTTGCATTGAACATACGATTAACAACAAATATCTTTATCAGTTATAATTACTCAATACGTGTTAAAATATTAACATTTCCGGATCGAATCAGAAGAAATCACAACTGACAATGATACCGGAACTCGTTACGAAAATATCGATCATAATCTCAGTAAAACATTCACTAATTGGTTTCCAACCAGGTTAAGATCTTAAAGTGTTATCCATAGCATATTCTAACTATTCCAATTATTATTACAGTAACGCAGAACAACATGGACAGTCAACATTATAGTGGGGGAAAAAACAGTGTTTACTTTCATTCGTTCACCTAGTTTACGGTTGCCATTAGTTTTGCTTGCATATTAAATCCACCATATCAGTTTCGCATCAAATTTTCAAAAGTATAGTAAAGCAGATTACCCATAAACCTTCAACCAAACCTCACTTTTTCTTTATAACCTATCACAATCTAATTTAAATTAACGTGATGTAGATCGAGATTAAACAACTAATAAATAGTTAAATCATAACATCGTGATACGATCAGACTATCTTGCCAAATAACAAGACTACATCACAACTACAACATAAACAATTCGCTTAAACAAAGCTTAGTCACCAACATCTAAATAAACATGTTTTAAATCACTATTGTGCTATAACACAAGCACAAAATATTATGCAAAAATTTTCAGTTAAATACAGTACTGTAGTAATAATATTAAATCGATTGTCACTAAGTTAAATGATTTGTTTTCGGTAAAATACAGTATAAACGTCCTTATGATCGATCATAACAATTCAATTACAGTACGCGTATTGTTGTAACAGCTTTGATACTGTAATTACTGTTTTTCCAAAGAAATACTGATGTCAAAGGGCGAAAATACTACAGTATTGTATGAAAGGTTGTTTCCCTCAATTAAAAAATACACTGCAATTCCTGTGTTACTCATTGTATTATTTAAAGAAATATAATTCTAATGAATACGTTTAACACGAAGTAGTAATCGGAACATATTTCATTCTTTAGTTCGGGACCGCAATGTTGTTTTGTGTTAAACAAGTTCGTGTTAAAAGGGTTCTATTGTACTACACGATAATACAGTAACCGGAAAATACAGTCAAAACACTTCATTAAATACTATCTGATAAATCATCTTCTGAAATCTGTACAGCGTACAATCATCGATTATGTGTAGATAATATTTTTATAATAATATTTACTAACAATAGTTTGTTACATTTGTCTTTGCATGGTCATGTTCAAAGCCAATTTGATAACTTATTTAAATTCATCCATGCGGGTTATTGGCTAACCAAGCACTAATTAAAACATTTCCGTAATGATTGTCATAGAAACGATAGCAGCACTCCATTCATAATTAATATTCATAAAAAGTAAAAAAAAACCTAAAACGAAATTATCGCCATAAACAGCATTATCTTGCCCTATATATTCAATTTCATTAATTCGATCATTGTAATCACTCTAATGGCACTGAAAATCCATGGCACTAAATAGACTCAACTGATCAGTTAGTTGGGATTGAGTATAAAAACTAACAATGTTTTAGAAATCGTAAAAAAAAACACAATATTTCTAAATCAAATACGGTTGTTTGCCAACTGTCGTCTAATATTTTTTAGAAGAAGATAAATATTTTAATTGTTATTCAAAGTGCTAATGTAATCGACTAAAATAGTTGTAGGTTTTTTTGTGTGAAGATAAGCCGTATATTACGGTATCTATTAGGCAAGGTATTAAAAAATAAACATTACTAAAAATGTAACTCCGATTTTGAAATTCCCATGTTGCATAACGGTGACAAATTTTCCACTGATTTCCTTTACTAGAATAACAGTAATATAATGTAATGGTAAGACCGATCCCATTTAAGCCTCACAATTTCAGCTACTGTACATAACTTTGAGATTGTTGTGTAAAAATGAACTTTGAACATCATATTAAGCCAATTATTACTTTGAATTAGATGTTTTCATTAAAAAATCCCAACAACATTTCTTAAAAAAAAAAATTGAATACAAGTTCTTCGGTATCTCAAGATAGTCGATATCCTGCACTAAAAAGTGAAATGATTAAATGTCAAGATCACTTTTAATACAAAGACTTTTTAGAGCTGGCAAAACTAATGATCAACCATTCCTGATTTTTTTTATAATATGCAATAACATTTGTCAAATACAAATGTCTATCGAAACAGTCATGTAACACTAGTTCACTCACCTCGTCTATAGAAATTATAATTTATATATAACTTTATATATATATATAAAATAATGGCATAACCTAACCATAACCAACAAATTAATAATTAAGAAATTTTGTAGCACTTTGATGTTGGTATTCTTTTGTTATTGCATCAGCAAAGTAAAGCAAACTTTTGAGATCCTTTGGGGGGTTCGCAATTACCAAAATGCAAAATACAATAATAACTTTAAGTTACTATTCTGCTAAGTGCAAACCACTGCTGTGCTAACTTCCAACTAACAGTCGTAAATTGTGACGTTTGAGCGACGTTATTTATAGCCTACCATGTGTCAATAACCGAGGACCCTGGCGTTAAACAATACAATATTGTATTAAAAGTCAATGGATACATTATCGAATACCTGTAATGTCTGTAAACATCTCAATTATTTAGGTTACCAGTTGAGATCTAACAACAAACGGCAAAAAAACCGTACAAATTTAAATCATTCACCTACACATCAAACAAAGCAAAGATATCGTATTCATCTCTTTTGCATTGTGTTTACACAGGGTTAAACATGTGTACTGAGAACATTAAACAAAAAAAAAAAAAGGTCAATTAATTTTAAAAAAAGAAACTTACAAAGGAATATTATATCTTGCCCTCCTTTCTTCAGGTTCATCTATCTCATCACAACTTTCCCCTCCAGAGCTGCTTGCAGTGGCATCAGAATCGATGGCTTTTTCCAAATAGTGAAAGTTTGTCAAGAGATTACCAGTAGTCCATTCGATATCATCACACAAATTTGGATCCAGCTTAACTTCTGTCGATTCCACACAATTTATCGCGTTTGCAGAAGCAATAGCGTTCGTTTTGTTAACATTACATCGTTTTACACAATTCGCTGTTGACGTCGTCGCTTGCTGCAACAACTGCCTTGATGATCCAGTAAAATTACCACCTGCATCAATCTCGTTGTTACATACATTTTTTACCATGTTAATCAAAGCAGATGTCGACATGTTTTTTATATTATCTCTATGTAAAATTCGGTGGTTATTTGTCTCAGTCAATGATGGAGTGGATGGTGATGTTGACATTAGCTTAAGTCGAAGAAGACTGGGTCTGTCGATTCTAGGTGACAACTGTAAATTTCTTCTTTGAATTCCCATAAACTCCACCATCTGACGACTAACATGCTGAGCAGAATGCTTAACTTGTATTTTATTAATCCTTCGTATAATATTTTCTGTTTGTCTTTCAATACTCGTCTGACATTTCTGCCTAGCTTCTATTTTATCACTGACAAGTTTACGATAATTTAATCCATTTTTCATATTTGATACAACCGGTGTAACCGATAACGATTGTTTCCCCGTATTGGAGGAAGAAGCAAGATTTGGTTGCACTAATGTATTTTGCGGTGGTCCAGGCCCAGAGGCCAAGTATGTTTTGGTATTGACTATATCCTCCCGACGTGGTTCTTCATTAGCGTTTGAGCCACACGTTTCGTCATTAGATTCTATTAGAGCAGTTAATGTTGAGTGGGTAGTAGTTAATTCTTTCGCTGCATGTAAATTACCTTCCAAATTTCCATTACCATTTGTATCGGTATTGGAATTTAAAACTAAACCACTAGCCATGTTGGTCTTCAAAGTTCCCATTGTTTTGTTTGTCGTTTCAATATCCTTGTTCACACTTTTGGCACCATCAACAACGTTGGTCTTTCCATTCATCGTACAACTATCCTCCTCGGTTCCCTCAGCTTTCTCATCCACCGATAATTCCCCCGTCTTCCCGTTGACACCAAGTTCCTGTATATGTTCAATTTGTTCCTTACCGACTTCGTAAACAGCACCACTGCAGCCAAGCCTTTTACCCAAAGTTAAAGAATCCAGCCGGCCAACACAGCCGTTATTCTGCGGCGGCCTTCGTCCGTTCAATCGTCGGCGTTCTTGTCTTTTATTTTGGGCGTAAGTTTCACCGCAATTACTTGTATTGTTGGAATGTTTATCGTTCTGAAGGTAACTGGCTGATGCAGTGTGTTTATGAGATATTTGAGCAATACCGGGAAGCGGGGGGCTCATCGTCAATGCGAATTTTTGTGATTGACCGGCTTCTGTTTCCGTCAAGGCTGGGGCCATATCCAACTACGAATAACAACATAACCGTACATACACAATTAGCAATTTAATCCAACTATCCTGGTGGTACATGTAGAAAGAAAAAAAAACGCATATGGCTTATTATCGTACACCACGATATAGAAGAGCCTGAGAGGCCGACTAAGGTGCAAACCGCGATTGGGGCGAAAGAGAAAAAAAGGGCGGGAGTCGAGTAGTACACAACGAGCACAATAAAAGGATAGCCAACGCCACCCAATTGCGCTTTAAAAACACAAAAGTAGGCCTTTTAATACTTTCTTCGTTCGATTGGATATGTAAACAAAATTGTTCACTATAATAAAATATTAATTTTTTTCATCATAGAATTAAAAAGCCTAAATGTTTTTTTGTTGAGGCCGAGCGACTTGAAACGAGGCTCTTTCGTTTATTATGGTTCTCTTGTTTCCTCCCTCCCGCCACCTCCACCTACCCCACGTGACATATCCACGTCCGTTGTACGCATCTAAAATCGAAGAAACAAGGGGAAATGGTAACTGAGGCTGAAGGAAGCTTTATGCCTTACACACGGCGTGGTTTCCTCCCTTTGTTCGTGAAAATATTCTCAAACCAACACTTTTACATAACACCCGTTCGTTTATAAATAGATAGCGTTTTCACAACATACCGTAATCCATTGTCTGTAACATTGTCCATATCATTGTTCGTGTAGGTAGTTTATTCGCAAAGCAGCAATGGCGGATAGCAAAAGTAGTAAGACAACAACTACAAAACGAACGCTCAGGCCTACATGTACATTACGTTACATTAACGTGCAGTTACGCACTACGCAGGTGGGAGGGTGCTCCGCGTTGGAAGAGCATACGCTATTCTTTTCTCTCTAATTCTTGTTACGCTCCCCTCGCCTTCAGGCAATCCAATATACGACACTGTTGTCAGACTTGTTTTTTTTATCCTCCTAACCAATAAACCTTGAAGCGGTGGTTTAAATTATTTCCCAAACTACAGAGTTTGATCAAATTAAATACAAGTTTAATCATGTTTTAACTTCTCGTTTAAGCTTTTTAAAAACATTACTTGCACTTATTTTAATATTTTATTGCGAAATTGCAACATCCTTAATAAACTGTGCACTGACTAGCAACACTGCCTTGTCTCGTGAGCTTTGCTATTGGTTACAATTTGGCTGTTCCACGCAACGAACAAAGTAGAAACAACCCACCGACCGCATGGTTAAAATGTATTTTTTTGATTCAACAAAGAAGTTTTTGATAGGATTATCCAGCTTATAATAAAGGGTACTAAATGATACTATATTGGCCGTAAATGCGTAAGATAATAGATAAATTTATTTGAAAAGTTAAAGGCTTTAAATGAAATGATGTAAACTAAGGCAATACTGAACTGTAATTTCTTCCACGTCACCACAAAATCACGTGACTTTTTCAGCGCTTGTTCAAACATGTTTTCCCAACTAGAGTAGCAGATCATCAAACTGACTGTCAATTTACATAAGACATTGTAAAAAGCTGTGATTTGATAATGTCATAAAAAGATATTACCTATACTATTTCAGAACCATTAAAAATCTCAACTCTTGATGTCGCCACTGAGTTGGTGTCTTTGTGACCAAAATTGCGGTCTAATAGCAGACCTAGTTCTTGTTCACTAAATACTATTTATATAAAAGAAAATCAATAAATCAAAAACCATCCAAGTTTATATAAATAGTTGCAAGTACTTACCTTCTCGCTCATTACTATAAACAATTTTGTCGTGATCATCTGACTTTAATAATGCCAGTAATTCAGAAGCTGTAAAACCATATTTCTTAGTTGTACTGGAATCGAAAGAGCTTTCTATGTAAAAAATAAATAAATTAATAAAATTAGCTGATAAAAAATAAATCCAATATTGCTTATTATTTTACTGTGGTTATGAATAATCATCTTTTCCAATTTTCGTTTAGCAGCTGCTCTTTTAATCATGTGTTCGTCAATTGTATTGGCTACTACTAGCCTGTAAATAACAACCGGGTTTGTTTGGCCAATACGATGACAACGGTCCATGGCTTGAAGATCATTTTGAGGATTCTTTAAATAAATTGATATTAGTATAATTATATCAAATCACATTTCTCACGCCAATGTCGTATGCGGCAAAGGCACTTAATTTTTGGATGCAAGTTAATTAAAGCAATAAAATGGCTTTTGTCTTACCCAATCTGAGTCGTACAAAATTACGGTGTCTGCAACAGCGAGATTCAGTCCAACTCCTCCAGCTCGAGTGCTTACGAGAAAGATACAGACATCTGGATTGGTTTTAAACTCTTCCATCTATAGAATTCAGTTATGTACAACCGGCTTAAGTAAAACTATTTGTAAATTTTTTACCGCTTCTATTCGGTCTTCGAGTGACAAACTTCCATCCAGGCGTTTAAATCCAAATGATCTCCAAACGCAATAATCGTGGATAATATTTAGCATTTCCACCATTTGTGAAAATATAACTACCTGTAAATAATATTCAATTAAAAACTGCCATTTTACGATGATCAAAATGTTTACCTTATGACTTGGAACTAGCTTCTTTAATAAAATATCCAGAACAGCAAGTTTACCAGATAGTTTCACAATATTTTCATCTACAAGATAATCAGCTGTGCTTAGATCGATCGGATATTCAATGAGATACGGGTGACTGACACATTTCCTTAAATCCATTATGCCGTTTTTGTGACTGTATTTTATAACAGCCGACCTGTTATACATATATTTTAAATGATTAAATTAACAGAAATTTATAAAAACAAAATAATTATACTTCATTTGTGGGTCGTTACAAGTGACTATCTTATGCTTGTTTGCACTTCGCAGTGGTTTCTCGAAGACTTCAGGTTTTTTAACTATGCGACGATCCTGCAAAAAAAATATCAGTCGAACTAAACTATATACGGTAAATATGTGAATATTAACCTCTTCAAAAAGACTACCAATTGTTTTATTTAATACAGCCTTGTACATTGTACTTTGCTTTTCGGTCATTGAAGCATAGACCAAAAATTCTCGTTTTGGCGGTAGTGCCAGTTCCACGTCACTCTTCACCCTTCTTAGTAAAAATGGTTCCAGAATCTAAGAAAGTATAAACGACTACCCTGTTTAATATAATACTATAAAAAATGATTTCTTCATAGTTACTACTAACCTCGCGAAGGGTTGCAATGATGTGGCTATCTCTTTCTTGTTGAATAATGGCTTCTTCACTTCCATCTTCCATCATTGAAGAAATATCAAACCAAGATTCGAATCTAAAAAAATACAACTTTAAAGATTCAGTTCACAATATTTTTAGATTAAAAGTAGTACATTTGTAAATCTTGAAATAACTCTGGTAGAAGAAAGTTTAGCAACGACCACAGCTCTGCCAAACTATTTTGCAGTGGTGTGCCGGTCAACAGGAGTCGATTTTCTGTGTAAAGTTCTTTAAGACGCCTGCAAAAATAACATTTCAATAAATTTAAATTTCTACATTATCAAATAAAATACTTGTTTACTTACCGGATGAGCAAACAGTTCATATTCTTAATACGTTGCCCTTCGTCGACGATTAAGTAGGCCCATTTAAACCTCCTCAATATGGCAACATCGCTGAGTATAATTTGATATGAAGTAACTATGACCGGATAACAGGAATAGTTTCGATTGTCAATATGTTTTAGTTTCATGTTTTTCAACAACTGTTTCCTTTCAGCTGCACTTCCATGGTATAAAATAACCGGAATCTAAGAGAAAAATAAAAACAAAATCACCATTGATTGATATCCACTTAAATTTTAAGAATTTAATGAGTCGTGTGGTACACTACCGATGGTGTAAATTTTTTGAACTCTGCTATCCAATTAGGAAGAGTTGAAAGTGGAGCGACAACCATAAAAGGACCTCTCATATTTCGTTCTATTAAATGAGCTATCAATGCAATACACTGGATCGTTTTTCCTAAACCCATTTCATCTCCTAATATTCCATTGAGTCCATTTTCGTGCAGTACTTTCATCCAATTTAGACCTTCAATCTGATATTGGCGCATACTTCCGCCGGTAAAAAGCTTTGGCTGCTCAATGTACGGTCTTGGCGGTTGAACTGTTTCTTTCACCCGGATTTTCTTAATAGAATGCTAAATATTATAAATTAAATCATCAATTGTTTAATCAAATAGCATTGGAACTGTACCCGCTTTTCTCTTGTAGATAAAACAACTTTGCATGGTTTCAACTTAAATTTTTTAATCATTTCAGCTTGAAAGTCATCATCGGAACTAGAATCTGAATCCAATTGTATTTTTCTGCGTTTGCTGCTTCTTTCCTCATCAACCTGTTAAAAAATTAAACAGTTATATTAAATTGATAATATGTCATTTGAAATTAACTAATGTTGCCCTACCTTTTGAGGATTATTAGCACCAGCTTTCAATTCGATATTGTCGGTCTGATTCTTAGATTCAGCAATTTTTTTCCCCAAATACTGAGTAAAAAATTTGCTCTTCTGCAATAATTTCTGTAGCTGTATATAACGATCTTCTAAGAGAGCTTTCGATTCCTCTCGAAGCTAAAATATTCAAATCATTGTTATACAGTAATTGTTAATCAAAGTTATTTGTACTGTCAAAGAAAATTTACTTTGACTTTGCTTTTAATCGCAATTAATTTGTTTGCTTCATCTTCTAATCGTTTCTCTTCTTTTATCATTGACTCAGTTACTCCACTTAAATCTAGTTCGTTACTACACACCAATGAACCGGTGGAGCCTTCAAGTTTTATTTCCTTTAATTTAGTCACTCCATCAGACGATGCTAAGAATTTATTAACTTTAAACGTTTTGTTGGAATCAATATCCAAATAGTTTTCTCTCTTTAACTTTAGATTGGCCACTACACCTGGAATATTGATTGACAAAGTATTAATTTAATGATATTAATTGTTTACATAAACATTATCGAATCTATCATATGAGTAGAGAATATTCTCCAATGGATCACAAAGAATAGTCTAAAAATAACCGACTTGTTTAATATTAATAATCAATATACAGTAGTTTAAGTAAATACATCGCAGCAGTATTTTTATTATTCTGATCAAATACGTTAGAGGATTAATTTGAAGGGAAAAAATATAATAATAACTTAAGACATAATATCTTAGTTGAAGGACTTGGAAAATATAGTATTATCAATAATTATCATAATGCTTAGCAGTGGTTACGTTTCCATGGTTGCCTTAAATTGCAAGGTTACAGGAATATTGATTTATTGTTAAATTGGTTTAAAGTTTTCGTGGAAAAGCACATTAAAGTCAGTGTTACTTAAATAGTATTCTATTTAAATTAATAAGCCTATTTAAGTTTAATATGTTAATTAAGAAATTATGGATTTTGGAAAACATTCATAAATGAAGTGAGAATGAACATACATGAACTGAGATACAGTACTGTACTGTAGTTGTTTCTAAACGACGAATTCAGGAACATCAACTTTTTCACAAAAGATAAGCGAATTTTGAGATGTAACCACCCATTTAACTTGTCATAACATGTTTACATGTTATGACAAGTTATATGATTTTATTATACTGTATAACATATCCCAATAAACGCTGTTTCAAGAACTGTATTAGCGAATATGACATAAGCTTACTTCTTAAAAATTAATTTGATAGCAAAGAAAAGATTAAAATAGCGTAATGCTTTTCTTTATTTTTAAATAGATAGTATTTAACCAATTATCATGAACTCAGACATCAATAGATAATCTAAATTAGATTTATAATTCCAATCAATACTTGCATCAAATGTTTAAGTTATTTTACCTTCGGCAGTCAAAGCGTTCTCAGACAATGAAAATTCTTCAGTCATTTTTTGGTACTAAAACCTTGAACACAGCCGATAAAATAAAGTTAATCGTTAACTAATTTAAACTAAATGCAAACTTTAAAACAAAACGTAACACAAGGAACCAAAGCCAGATGATGTTTTCTTATTTCATCAGTTATTATTGAAGATGATTAATTTATCACAACCACTTTCTATCCACGCACGCCGAAGCGAACACAACAAACATGGCCTCAAAATCGAACGCCGCCACATGGGGGTCACTTTCCCGCGCATTTGTTTCCCGCCATAATGTTGTCAGCAGCAGTATTTTTCGCTGATACAGAATTTTAAAATCAAATTTAATAAAATAACAAATATTATCATAACATTTAGATCAAATACGGGCTTAGTACAATAAGTTTAAATAATATATTTTCTATTAAAATGTAACATTGTTTATTTAATTGAGTTTGACAACACGGTCAATCAAGACCTTGTTATCAAAATAAGTCAGTGAGTCACTCAATGAAAGTTTTTACAAAATATTCAATACTGCATGAATAATAATTGATTTTCTAGTTTCAAATAATATTGGACCTTTATTTTATTGATTGGTTTTAAATGTGAGTGTTTACCATTGTTATAATAAGATACATTAATCAGTTTTGTACTGAATAACTCTAATATAACACTGAATTAAAGTATGGTACTGTAACGTAATTGAATTATGAAAACAGTTGTTTTATTTGTTTCGATTCTCTATAAATGATTACCGAATGCTCATTACATTAGAATGACGACGTGTAATTGTGTTAATAAAAATACTGTATTAACATTTATTCATTTACCACAGGGAAAACCGGATAATCGACGTAGTTGAAAATGGATCAACCAAGACCAATAAATGTCAAGGACACTCAATTTGTATTTACATGTACGTGATAAGCATTATCTAAGGAGGTGGATCCTGGTGCCCATAAGTATGAACAAATGAATTAGAAGTTTTAAATTATTGTTTGAGTAACCGAGAATACAGTATTTGTTTATAGAAGCAATGGCTGGATCACAGATAACTGGTGACGTAAGCATTGGAAATTTACATGACGTTTTAGATGATTCGTGTGGAAGACGATCTTGTACAGGAGACAGTTACGGGACAATAAAACTCTCAAATGTCTACGAGCGAACAGGAAGAACGCCTGACCATGCTAAATTCTTGCCTGGATTACTTAGAGATGATCCAATCATTCCAGATATTCACGCTCTCAGGATTGAAATGCCTGGAACTTTGGTGCACGAACCAGTTGTCAAAGATACTCGTAAAGGAGAAAATGAAGTCATTTATTTACGTGACAAGGTTTCTTCATTATTTCGGGAGAATTGCAGTTTGAAAGAGCAAGCAGCAAAGCTTAGCATTGATAATCGATCATTACAAAAACAAGCTTCAGGATTAAAACAGGAAAATGTGCGACTTCGTGAAAAACTACAGCAAATCTCTCAACAAGTTAAAAATTTTGCTCAAAATAAAGAATTCCAGCCTCATTTAGTGCCCGTTCCTATTTCTGGATCGTATGACTCTTCCAAGTTATTGTCTTACAAAGATAACTCGGGTCCAGGACAATTTAGCGACAAATTCGCAGGGAACAAAATGAAGACAGGGAATGACTCCTACAATTTCATGACAGGCATAAGTAGTCAAATTACTCTTCCAATGATTGAACAGTCACAAAAAAGAAGAAGTCCACAGCTAAATCAGGTGTGTAGAAATTCTACACGCAAGTTAATATGATGGTTCTTAACGGTATAATAAAATTGGTAGATGGTTGATGATGCTGGATTTTCAAATGAAGACGCAAGTAACGAAGAAAAAGAAATACTAAATATTTTAGGATCTATTCAAAATAATAGCGCACAGATGAGAGAAACAGTATTAGCGCAGCATAAATGGTTGATGGAAAAGATTAAAGAGGTTTCAACTGCAAAACTAAAAGCAGGTAAATTAAGTTACCAAATTATATTCATAAACTGGTTCTAAAAACTTTCTTAATCTCTTTTAAAAAGGGCCTGAACAAGTAGAGATAAAAAATGACAGTAGTAAGGTTTGTAACTTTGAATTAAAAAATCATTTTAAATTCTAGTTTGTAATTAAATAAAAGATTAACCTTTGAATTTATCATTACTTTCTGTGTTAAACACAGGTTGTGACCAGTGCTGCAAATTCCAAAGTAAATGTTCCGAAGTCCTCAAGTTCCACTGTAGATCATCTATTTCAAAGATATGGTGCCGAACTTGTGCAGTGGGTGGGAGAACAAAATGGTACCATTTGTGGAGAATATGGTGATAGTGGGAACCAAATTTGTGAAGAGGAATGGATCTGTCCAATGTGCCAGGCTGCCTTTCCAAAATCGATGCCACTACCGGAATTTGAAACCCACGTGATGGATCATTTCAAAAGTGATGAATTCGAAATCGTTCCGCAGGATGGTGACTTTGGTTAACGAATAATCTCTAAAACTTGAGATATGAACTGAGAAAAAAAATTTATTTATAAGTTTTCAAGCACCTATTTAAATGCCGATTTAATTGAAAAAAAAAGTTTATACCAATTAAGATGTCTGGGTAAATAAGGATAAAAGAGTACCAGTTAACTGTATAATGTAAAAAAATCAAATGTGCAAAACGATTTCCGTTATATATTGGATTTTGGGGGAACCAATCAATGTCATTGACAAATAACTTTCTATTATAAACAGTACATTAGTAGCTACCTTATTTTGTAAAATGGTAATAGGATCAGTATGAAATAAAAGAAATTTTCTACCTTACAATGATTAAGATTTACTCAATCACTTAAGTGTTCAATGTACAAATGAAGAAGGTCACTGGGATTTCCGTGGTAACAAAACAGCAGACCATTGAAGAGATATAATCCACTGCATATCCAAAAATGTTTTCTTGAAATTCCATTGATTTGCAGTTCAAGAAAGAACGCATTTAGATGGCTCCTGAAGATTTCCACAATCTTTCTCAATTTTCAGTAAAATAGTTTGGAATATTTCTTGAACACTCTTAAAGAAAAAGCATGCCATTAAATATAATTTGAACACTTGCTCAAGTTACTATTGTAATCAATTACTTGATTTTGTTTAGCTGATGCTTCCATAAACGCTGCGTCCCATAAAGCAGCGGTGGCTTTACCTTCCTCAGTACTTACGACTCTATTGATCAAAAATACCATTAATACGAAACAATCTCCAGTTTCTGAAATCTCAATTTGATACAATTGCACCATAATAAGCTTAAAGACAAAAATGTTACTTTTGGGAAATAAAATTTAAATTTTACAAAAAAGGAATAAGGCAGTATTTGGTGCTTATTGAAATTGAGATGCTAATATAAGGTCCTTAAATTATAATTTAATAAGCTATTTTGATTTAAGTAACTAAATTGTATTTGTAACGCAAATTACTAAAAATTTATTCGGCAATAACAAGCACATTTTGTTACTGCTGTTCCATTTCAGTTTTGTAAAAAGCAGTAAAAAAATGGGACAGCATACAGGTATGTAAAATGTTTAAAATTACCTTTCCATGTGCAAATCGGTTTTGTTTCCAACAAGAACAACTGGCATACTATAAACGAATTCAGTCATTTAAAATAATCAAATAAAACAAATTAATTATCAGTTTAACACTTACTTAGATTTTCCAGTCATATCTAAAAGTTTTTCATGAATAACTTTCACTACTTCAAAACTGAAAAAAACACAATTAAAGCGCATTAACTCTCTTGATCTACTAGTAAGACCGACATAAATAATTATACTGTATTCTTCAACATTTCAAATCTTATTTGAAGATTATTTTTAGCTATACACATGCATAATTATTAAAGCAAGATATTACTTTAAAAATAGACATGACATAAGTGTAACAACCTCTTTGTTGAAGTTATTGAGTATACTAGAATGTATCCGTGAATATCCATAGAATAGTTTGATGGAACAATGGAATACTCATCCTTAATATTAAAACAGTAAATGTTTCTGCACATGTAAATGTAACTTTCTTAATATTAACCTGGCCGGCAGTGTCGATCAATTTTAAGAAATAGTCCTGGCTTCGAAGTTTTAGTGATTTAGTGAATGCTACAGAAATAATAAGCAAACATGTCAAAAAAAAATGTTATAATTAACATTTGATTTAGTTACTATTTTCAATCGTGGGATCATAGGAATCAACAAACTTTCCTTCAACAAATTGAAGCGTCAGCGATGATTTTCCTAAAATGAAAAACAAAACAAAGTGTTGTTTATAAAAGGGTACCACCCATAGTTCCCATGTTATTACGAGTCTAGACACTTACCTACAGACCTAAAACCCATAATCGCGATTTTACGTTGTTTTGGTGGAGTTGTCTTCGTCATTTTTCTAGTTCTTCAAAAATGTCAATTCAGCATAACCTTTTAAAAATATTTTTTATGAAAATGACCTTGGAAATCTGATCAGCAAGGTTAGCCAGTATGGCCAGCAATCAATTAAAAATATTTACCCGTTAGTCTCGACCAATAGCTTTATATCGCTCTACAATAAAATATAATTATAAGCTTTCAAAAGCACAACTTTCTTCATTAGAAGACATGAATCATTAAAATTACTTAACCAGTCAATGTTTAGATTCGTTCGATATCCAGATAATCCACACTCCCTCGGTTACATAACCATTTTAAAGTCCAAACACCAGGACAACAAGAATCAACTGGAACCTGAGTGATCAACTTCTAATACATGCGGGCCGCATTAATTCTAACTAAAAAACAATAAAATTATCAATTATAATTACAAACAATTTATCAAATATGATTTTACATTAACGTTGGGTGTTTTGAAAAAAAAAAAAACAATCATTACAAATAATCATAGGAAATATTAATTGCTGAACAGAAAAAAAAAGTGATCTCGAGAGCCGCTAGTTGATCAGTACAAAACACGAGAAATATCGAATCGAAATAAAAAGTATCAAATCGAAAATTTGGTTTTTACATTTGAATCTGTTGCAATACAGTATTTATTTTGATATCGAAGTTTTTTTTTAGTTTCATTCAAACTACAATGATTAAAACGACAAAATTGCTCTTATCGGCATCAAGATATTATAAAGTGGGGATTAATTTTCGGTCTCCACTACTGAAACCATTAGCAATAAATGATGTAAACAAAGTTTTTGTCACAAATCTTCATCAAAACTCCACAGTAAGTGTGACACCATCAACTGACCAAAAACCAGGTAAAAAAACAAAAATTTAAATTTAAAACTTACTTAAAACAATGCAATTTTCTGCAGATGTTTTACTTGAACAACTAACGGAGGCAACAACGGTTGATAGAATTATTAACTTAATCCAAATCAACAAAACAGCTGTAACAGCCACACATTGCTCACATGTTTTGCGTTACATTAACAGTGACTTCAGGTTACTATTTTATTCGTTAATTTTGTAAATTTTTAATTGTCTAAATCAAATTGTATTTATAGCAATGAAGTAATAAGTAGACAAGACTTGACAGTTGTATGCAATGTCTTGACAAAAAAGGCCAGATTCCTCACATTGGGCGAAATTCTCAGTGTCATTTATGAGCTTAACAGATTAAATGTGTCATCAAAGACTATAGTTATGCAAACAGTCTTACAGCATCTCAGGACAAAGATCAACTCTCTATCAATTAAACAAGTGTTTTTCTCAGAAAAAATATTAAGGCAACTGGTCCAAACGCCTTTAGTGTCTAGTTTATTAACGGCACTTCCTCTAGTAGTTAAAAATCATTTCAACATGCAAATGAACAGAGAAGATATTCGTGAAATGACTCAGTTATTTCGTTTTGCTGCTTATCATAAGTTTGAGCATAAAGAACTAAGAACCATTTCAGTCGCAATTCTAGAGTACAAGTCAGAATGGTCAATGATGGACGCCAGTGCCGTTTTATGGGGATTAACATCAATGCGTCAAGAAGAAGCTAAAGTTTTTCAACTATTAATGATGAAGGCAACGGACGAGTTCTCCCGGAATGTGCACAACATTGCCTCGCATGAATTTTTAAAACTGATGCAGTACTTGCATAAAAAAAGTATTTTGACAAGAATGCTATTTAAAATGGCAGTTAATAGAGCAGTGGCTGAGAAATGGGACTTGAATTGTTTTCATGAACTGACCAAACTTGCCATGGAAAATAGGTTTTTTGATCTTACTTTGTTCAGTACTTACGAAGAGATGGGAATTGCTAATATCAGTGAGGAGAATAAATTACCTTTCTCAATATTCGAATTTATACACGTATTAGCCAGCATCAATTTTTTCCCATCGAATTTGAACTTGCTATGGGACGAAGCGAAGAAACATTTATCACAGAATGAACAGCACCCAAAAGTTGCTGCTGATGTTATTGTAAACTTAATCACCTTGGGATACGACTTTAATATCGTCCACGACACAATTTTTCACAAGTACGATCTGGTCAATCATTTAATTCGACAAGGTAAAATGTGGTTATAATTTTTAACTTAATGCACTTGCAAAATTATCTCCCTATGCTTTTAGATCAAGACACTAATTCAATTAAAAAATCAATGATTTTGCTTCGTCTCATGGGAAAAAATAATCAACTTCCAAATGAGATAAAGAAAGAATGGTTGGATAAATTGGCGAAAAGTCAACGACTATTAAGTGAAAATCGTGGATTTCCTCTTAAAAGAGCACTTAGTATGGGGTTAAAAGATTTTCATATTTACGATTCAGTGTTGACAACTTCAGGAATTTACATTGGTAAAATCTTGGTTTATACTTTATACATAATTTAAATTTTTATTGTAATTATTTTAGATCATCTTGTTATTAACAAGGAAGAGACGAATCTTGAAATCTCACAATTAGGTTAGTTGAACTTTACTCAATTAATATCATTTTGTTCTTGTAGTAATTTCGCTCTTATTTCAGAACATCTAGCCAACGATAAAGTAACATTGCTGCCGGAGATATTGCCAACTAAAGGAAAGAGGTTCAAATATTTATTACATTAGTCATACTAGTCAACAAATTGATTATTACACAACGGCGTTTTTCTAAAATGTATTAGAATTGCTGTCCTTTTACGGACGTCAAAAGATTACGCAATTGACAGTTTACGGATGAGAGGAGACCCTGCTTTTGTTTCACGTTTTTTGCGACATGAAGGATTTACCGTTATCGAGGTAAAATTCTTATTATGTACTATATTATTTGACAAAACTGATTTCTTAAATATGAAAATTACAGATCTGTTATGAAGAGTGGACCGAGCTTTTGGAAATTGAACATGCAAGTTATTTAGCCCGCGCGGTCAACGAATGTTATTCACAAGATCGAGTTTAAAGGATAAATAAAATAATGTATTTACCATTCAAACGTTAAGTTTGTCCAATACGCGTCGATACTCTTGTTCTAGCTCTTTGTACATTACTTCTAATTGTTCAATCCGTTGGCTGAACTTTGTATCAAGTTGAGCGACGAGCTGGTATTCTGAAGGCCGCAAAGAATTTTGCAACTTCTTCAGGTCTAATTTTTGTCTCTATATAAATAATAAAACCGATAATGTCTTTTTGGAACGTTTTGCTGTATTTTATTTAATACCTGAAATGGTGCATTTAACCTGTTTTTTACACACAAGCGATATTTTTTATATTCTTTTTCATCATGAATGTTTGTGTGTTGAAGCCTTAAGATTTCATAAATTCTTCTGGCTTGACGCTACAAACACAAATAGCATCTTAAAGTTAGCTTTCTCTTTAGCGTGACAAACTTACTTTATTAATTTTTAGTCGTCGTTGAGCTTCCTTTTCCATTTCAAGACTAAATCCGTCATTCAGAAATTCTTTACTAAAACTAGGAAGTGCAGCTATCAGTTTGGTATCCACACAATCTCTCAGTCTCGAAAACTGTTCCGAAGGGTCTTCCACTGTTGATAAAATATTGTTACAAATTCTATAACGCATGAAACCTAAGAGGAAACACACCTGTGATATCTAAAACCTCAGGATCTGCAGCGTATCTCTTATAAATGGCATTCAATAGTTCGGCTCCAATCCCATTTCGTTGAAAATGAGGAAGAATGAGCATCTGACTACAAGTTTAACAGCAAGTTAGTGGAGACTCAGTACAACTAAATAAAAATGCAAAGTACAAACCTTATCCGAGGCCGTACGTAGTTTGGATATGCGAAGTAATGATAAACAGTGGAATAGCCACAAAAAGCGTACATCTCTTTTCCAAACTGTGGGTTTTTATACTTCTCAAATCTTCACATAAAAATAAAAAGTTAATATCGGGTGTTATTTAGATAAAATAATGTACATACACAAGATAAAATCTCCATCTGTCATCATCAATATTGATAAATGACGCAGCATCGACAAACCATAAAAGAAACAACTGCATTCGTGAGTGGTAATCGGAAAAACCGGGTATAGAAGTATTTGCTGCATAAATCTCAAACGTTCGGCTACCTTCGGCTACAAAAACCAATTTCAAGTACTGTAGTTTAATCTACTTCTGTTTAAACGTGAATTAGTTCAAATTTATTAACCATTTTCAACTGTGAATGATCTTATTAGCTCGCCAAACGGAGTGAACGTAGTGTCGTTTGCTATTGACTTAAGAAAATCCGCTTCGTTAGTTAAATAATTTGGGTGTAGTTTGTCGTTTAAAATTTTCAGGACTTCATCGGCTTGTACATCTAATTTTGAGTTTGAAACTTTTTCTGAGTAGGACATGCCCAAGTAAGTTGTTAACCAAGCTGCACTGTAGAATAAGTTCACTTTGAGGTCTTTGTAACCAAATATACATTCGCTAATAATTAGAAAAACTTTTTATATCGGAAAATTATGATACTGAACTTGTTTTGCAAACCTATCTCCGAAAAGCTGATGAGTAAGGTCTGGATGAAATCGTTTGGCATCGTCATCAACATCTTCGATTGTTCGAGCTTTTAAAACAACATGTTTAGTATTGATAAAGTTTTTAAAAAAATTCAAATTGTTACAAACCTAATAAAAGATTAATGGCTTTATTAGCTGAACAAACAAACGTCACCAAATCATCTTTCATAATCGCAACATCTGGATTTCAAAATAAAACGTCATATAAAGATTTTGCCACAGAACTGCCAATTACAGAAATTATGTAATCACAAACTTGTCAAAAATAAATCAGGTAATATTACAACTTAATGCGTCATAAACTTTGACAAAACATTCATTTTGGCACTTTCTTAGTAAGAAAATAACATTTCTTCAATTCAAAAGACAATCCTTGGTCACGTGTTTATTGTCAATTGGACAACAATAAATTGTACTTGCATTAAGTCGGTTAACATAACAGCAATTATGTAAATATTACAGACGTTATCAAATAAATAAACGACTGAACGGCCCTTTTTCATGTTACGACAAGTATTATATACTTACCAGACATTTTTGAAGTCATAAACTTTGTCAAAGACGTCAAAATTATAACAACAATAACAATTTCGAACTCTGCGTAACGCGATTATACGAATGCCCGAACACGGACTCGGTGACCCGATTGCATTGTCCCCTAGCGGCTCTCTATGGTTTTCAGTTAACTAGGTTCTCATTGGCTGAAATTTCCCGCTTTAATTATCTAACTCAAACTTTATAAAATCAAATCCATAACGTAAAATTTACTAATAAAAATACAGATCTATTGTATAAAGATTAGTTAGTTTAGCTGCTTAAATAATATATGGGAGAAAAGTTAATAATATTCCCAAGTCACTTGGGAAATGGGTCCCATTTTCACAGTCTATTAACCTTAATTTGCCCTCTTAGTATCAATCTCTGGGATTAATAAGACAAGTTTACGCACATCCAAATGAATATAACAAAATAACAGTAAAACTATCAACAAAATTTGTTGATAGTTTTCCATTCTCGTTTCCTTCATTTAATGAAGGAAACGAGAGATTGTAATAAGGTCACGTCCTCAATATAATTTCGTCTAAAAGTTGTTTTCGCCAAAATACGATTGGCATTATCGTTTCCATTACAAAAGTTGACCAAAATGTTAAGAATACGAAAAAAAGGGCACAGCATTACAATAAAATATTTTCCAACACGTACAATTAATAACGTATTCAATAACTGACCTTTTATTTAAAAACAACAATCACGAACAGTCTTCGAAAAGCTGTCCACGGTTTTACAATCATTTTTTTTTTGCATTGTTTTAACGCTAATTACATGATGTTAAAAGACTGATATACAATGATAATATGCAAAGATGACAACAGCTACAAATGTGTACTTTTTTGTTATATAAACAGACAATTGAAAGAAACATACTTTCTTTCTACGATTTTCCATTGCTGCATCATTAAAAAAAGCTAGCACTTTCCGATTTCTTTATCAAACATCGATTCTTTGACTGAATGGTAGGGAATAACCTACAAACAAATCATATTTTCAACTCAATAAATTAGTTTGATGTCAAACAAGATAAAAACAAAAATAAAGAAACTTCCAAAAAAACCGCATAGAGTCAAACGATCGTACACACAATTGCTGTTAAAAATAATGCAATGAATTTGCCTGCAGTAAAATGCAATTACTCCCATGAAAATCACAGAAAAAACCTGTTTTTTTTTTTGCGTAAACATAATTATTATTGGCAGATCACAATTACACATACTTTTTTTTCATAATTGTATCTAAACATCAAAGACAATTACGGGCACTGATTATTTGATAAAGAATATTTTGATAGCAGATTGAGCAGTAAATTTATACAAAAAAGTTTGTTTCAGTGTCTAAACACTCTACATATACATTTTATAATGCATACAACATTTTAATGAGCTAATGTACGATTAAAAAATCGCGATTAAATGATTGATTTCTTATGATTCATCATATTTTTACCTATACTTTTGAGTTTTAATAATCAAAAAGAAATTTAACAGCCAAATATTTCACTTAAATATTAAATTGATTAAAGTAAGTTGGTAAAGAATAAGTTGATTAGCGGCGAAAATATGATGGAGCTACGCAAGTTTATGGTATAAAACTACCACAATTAAACCATCACAAAGCTCTTCATAAAAAAAAAGATGGGAGTTTTTTAAATTTACAAATAGGTTTTAACTACTGAATGCAATGACTTCGACATGTAAATTTTGTCGCTTAGTATAATAATTCTGAGATTAATGAAAAGATGAAATTGTATTACTCCTATAAATAAACATTTAACTATTTATTATCGTACCACTGATTACCAGACTGCCAGCAAAATGGATCTTTAATCAGTCTGATTTCTGGAAGCGAAAACAAAGAAACAGCTGAAACAAAAACAAAAAACAATATTCAATAACCTGAATCAATTTCATACTATTCACGAGACTGAAGTTGCAAAACAAGCAAACTGTTTGAGTCTCGCGTTATTACCACATTTTTATCAATGAAATTTTATCCGCAAAGTTTTGGGCTCAACCAAAATCGGGTTTTATTCTACCTTGTACTAATTCTAATTAATAAGATCAAAAAATACTTATTTTACTTACTGTCTGGCAATTTCTGAACATTAGTTCCTAATGATCTAAAGTATGGATGTTTAATCGCATCTTCTGCTGAAATTCTTTTAGTAGCTTCATACTAATACGAATTCAAGCAAATACGAATTAATAATTGTATTTTAAAAACAAACGAAATTCTTACATACTTTGAGAAACCTGATCAGGAGATCAATACCATCACCATCTAAGCGTGGAGCACGATTTATTAATGGCTCTGGTTCATAATTTGGAAAGTTGAAACTTAGAAATTCTTCATATACAGATAATCCTGGCCATGCGTTGTCATTTGGCGTTCCCAAAACTTTAAAAATGAGATGAAGTTCATCCTCTACAGTAGTTCCAGGAAAAAGTGGTCGTCCGCATGCCATCTCAAAAAATATACAGCCAACACCCCTTTAAAATAAAAATATTAATATCAAAATTTGATTCTAATTATAAAACAAATGCTGAAAGTTATTAATTTAAGTCTCTTAAATTATAGTCTCTAATAAAATTCCTTTAAACCAAGTTAGGAAGAATTGAAATGGTATTGATTATTAATAATTTACAAAATTAAAATAGAAGTAGACAAAAGTACATAAAACAGTTTAATTACCACATATCAATTGACGTAGTATACTCTGTTGATCCTAATAAAACATCAGGTGGCCTATACCTACAAAGTAAATAAACAATTATTAATATACTATAATCAACTAACGGTAAAAAAATGACATAGTTAAACAACCAAGCACTTAAACGTCTACAAAATAATGCTACAATAAATTATTACAGCTACATGCTACGCGATGCATAACAAAACTTTATAACCATAATATATTAGCTTGACTAAAATGTCTCTACTGGAACTCTTTGTTAACAACAACTACCGGTAATACCAAAAAAATACCCCAGTTTAATCAAATTATTTCAATGTACTTTTCTAATTAAAAAGTTTCGTTCCAGATATGCACATTAAAGTTTAACTTAATATTTTTTCGACTAACCATAAAGTCACAACTTCATTGGAATACGTCTTCGTAGGGACAGATTTGGCACGGGCTAAACCTAGAAAACATAGAATAATAAACGTTACAAGGTTATAGCTTATAAGCAATGAACCCATGTTATTTACCGAAATCGGCTAACTTTAACTCTCCCTTATCGTTAATGAGCAAATTTTGAGGTTTCAGATCCCTGTGTAATATCCTTCGTTTGTGGCAATAAGCCAATCCGCGAAGCAATTGAAACAAGAATATCTAGTAAAGTAGTACAGTAGTTATTAACGTTAAACTTTTTCAATACAATAAAAACGCTTTAAATTTCAATTACCTTAACGTTGTTCATGCTCAGAACGTTCCCACAGTCGTCCATGTATTGCTTCAAATCTTTCTCCTATATAAAAAATAGATATTAAATCAAAATAAAAATTCCTTGAAAAAAAAGTTTTTTTAAAAAAAATTATGCGCTCATCAAGTTTTTGCATAAACGACTGAGTAATTTATTTAAACCATAGTCAACCTTCACTAAGCTTAATGACCTATTCTCACAACAAAACCCGACTATTAGAGCATTAAATTATACAAAAAAAACTCATTTATAAACATTAAATAAGTAATTTTAACTACAGTACAAGGCAAGACAAATAACTAAAGCTTCATCAACATTTATGGAATAACATTGACCATACCCTTTTAATATCATTTAGGCAGATGTAACTATTAATAAAATAACCGTCCTCATTTCCTCAATTTGTAAACTGATCTTGCACCAAAAATTTCATTTGTTTAAGTACATTAACAATGCCTAAACTAATTTAGTATATTACACAGTAAGCTTCAAGTGTACGGTTAAAGTACATACATCTTAAAATGCTTTCATCAAGTGTTCCAAGAAAAAAAAATGCTTACTTACCAAATATTCAAAGACTAGTGTTAATGACTTTTCTGTATGAACAATATCGTGCAATGTGACAATATTCGAGTGCTTCAAATCCTTTAACAGTGATACTAAAATCATAAATTAAATAATTAACATTTTTCACATCATATATTTTTACGTTCACGTTATTTAATTTACCTTCCCGGATAGCTGTACATGGAGCCCCTTCTTCGTGTTCTAATCGAATTTCCTTTAATGCCACTAAATTTTCCGTTAGTCTACTTCGGCCTTTATATACCGTTGCATATGTGCCCTACGAATTAATATTAATACCAAGCTTCGTACTCAATACGTAATTTACCAGAAGAGAAGTCGAAATGTAAATTTCTAAGCGTGATTTTTTATTCAAGAGCCATAAAAGCTATCGATAAGATAATTTGCATATAGATTGATATAGAATTATATTAAAAATTTCCTGAACACGAGAAATCGAGCTGAAGTTCAGCCATTACTAGGCTTTCTCGATTCATAACATGCATAAAGATGCAATTAAAAATGCAATAAAAAAGGCTTTTATATTCGCCAACATTTCACTCTCGTGGCCTTTGCAGTTTTTTTTAAATAAAAAAAAAAACTAAAAAATTTCGTTTTAACTTCCTTCCGTATAAAAGCTAACTTACCTCGCCCAATTTATCTAACTTAGTGTACGTTTCCATTCTACCAAAGCCAATTTCTGACTGTAAAAATATAAAATTAAATTATATACTGATAAAAAGGTATTAAATTTATTTTTTAAAAAAGTTACGTAAGACTGTCGTCTAGAAGCCCTGGTAAATGGTTCTTCATTGTCGGAACAATGCCTGGCAATGTAATCATCTGGTAAATGAAGATCAGGTGGTAAAGACAACCGTTTGTTAATTTCTTGCTCCGTAATTCTTGGATTTTTCGGTCTCAGTTTGACTGGTGAATGAACTTCATCTGAGGCTCCGGACGCTTCTTCGCTTTCGCCATCCGAACCGATCTTCGAGTTTTCGTGAACAATTCCTGCAATAAAAAAGTAAAAATGTAGTAAAACAATTACATCACCGTATAAATTAGTCATAATATAGTCGACCGTAGGAGCTGCAACAACGAAGCATACTCAGCAACAGCAACCGTAATGCACATTCGCCCCCAAATGAGCTCCAAATGAGCAGTGGACGGCTAACCAATTACATTTAACGCAATTAAGTAAAAAATATGAATGGCCATTATCGCACAAGACCAACATCATTTTTTCAGTAATACTAATTTAACATAAAAGTGTGACATTTTGTTTTGCGTGAATAACGCTATTTCCAGTCGCTGCTTAATAAACTTCTATCAGCAACAATGAAATCAAATTAAGATATTCCTGCTAATTAACGCAATTATTTTAAGCTTAGCATACAGTACAATATTCTTCAATTTTTTTTCTTTTGGATTTGAACTATAAGCTAATACAGCCTACTCAGCTGCTCCCTCAACAAAATAAGATGATTAACATATCTTCATTTAATGAAAGATGTTTTGACTGCATTATCAGCATGATATGAACTCAGCTGCCAAAGATTTACATTAAGCAGCAAGAGAAACTTAAAAACATTCTATATTGAGCTATACATAGCTAAACATTAAGTAAAAAACAGAATAAATTGATCTTGTTTTTGAAATTGAAAAGCATCATTGGCGGATGACCTACATCTCTGAAATCTTTTCGAGTTTTGTCAATTTCATTTCATTTCAAAAACAAAAACTGTATTACGGATTATGTAGTATCACATTAATCCAAGTATTGAGATTTCACCATTCACAAACCTATAATAATAAAACAGAAATGTTATTAACATTATTATGCAGCTTTTCAAAATATCGAGAGCAAAAATATGCTGTTGGCACTGACAAATTTTTTTTGAGTACTTTCATTTTATTTATTACTGCACTAAATTCAATACATACTTGTACAAGACCTCAATACTATAAAAGTTTCTAGCATAAACAATAACTAATTAAAAATTCTTTTCATTGAGAAGCTAATTAAAATTTCGTTGATAAAAATGTGATTTTTCATCAATTCATTATGTTGCTATGTAAGTTCAAAAAAAACTGGGGAATTTAATTCTGGGAGTAGTTCATGTTGACTATTGAGAGCAGAAGCGGAAATGTTATATTATATGAAACTGAATCTAATTCTAATGTGTATAAAAGTGTATTAAAAAACGAGTTGTCTCACAGTTTTTTTAGCTAAATTACACAGGATAGTGCTTATTTGCTAGTTTAAAAAATTGCTTTTAGGAGTGAATATTCATCAGAGGCTGTGAGTAAGTTAGCGATGACGACGTAGGAGTCTGCATAGGGCGTCGATACTTATAGACACGGAAGAGGGCGAAACAAACATTGCATTGTCAAATTTCAATTATGTAATCTACTTTTTTGTGCTGCAGACAAACTGGAAACATCTCAATGAAAAAACAATCCACGTAGGAGTAGTGTGCAACGTGATATTATCTTCAGAATGTTCCAAGACTCAAGTTTAACACTGAATTACTACAGTACGATGTATAATGCAATCGTTGTAGAAAGTAAACAATACCCTATTGTGACCCATTCAGGACAATATAAAGCAAAGGAATTTCATCCATAGTTAACAATAAAGATAAATGCATTATAGACATTAAAATTACTAAACAAAAACTAAATCTTTGGCAATCATGCAGCCTTTTAATTATTTACCTACAACACGATTCATAATTTTTAAGAATCAAAACATGGAATTTATTTTGGGTCTAAACTGCAACCAAGGCTGGTTGAATGAAAATTTGGCACTTGATATCTTAGAATGAAGTAATGCCAAAAAAATGTGCAAAAGATAAAAACGTAATCTATACGACATGACTACAAAATTTCATGGGAATTCTGCACTACATTGCATTTCACTGTAACTGGATAAAAAAATGTACGAATCCTTTGATAAACCAGATAATTTGGTTAAGTCAAAATGGTTGTTGGTCCGACCCACGCTAAATTAACAAAAGATGTACTGAATGATAATTAAAATTGCTGCAGCGCTTTTTGTAGTGTTTTTTAAAATGCTTTTAGTTAATTACACAATCGCACAAATAGTGCGGTATAACCATTTCAAAAATTAAGTCTATTATCATTATGGATCCAACAAAGTGACTCCTTTGAGAATACAGAAAAAACTAGCCAATTGATAACAGCACTTTTGTGGATTAGGTCAGAATGGCTATCATTAAAGATTAAAAAACAAAACAGAAGATGGCACATCAATGTCATGTTTTAAGTTTTTATATTATGATATTTGTCCCGTGTAGCAATAGTTCAAACTCAAAGAAGTTATTCTTCAACACTGTAGTAAAGCAAAGGTTAAATTAAAAAAAAATAAGATATTAAAATAATATTAAAAATATGGTAATATAAAACTATTATGATAGACAGATTTGGTACCGTTGACATTACAACCATTCAAGTTCATAATAAGTACAGTCGAAATATACTTGACACGTGTTAACAAATTGAAATTACATTATATGTACAGTATAAAGTACCAAAATAAACGAAAGTGAGTTGGCAGATGGGCATGAAAACTTGAATATATTGGACAACAAATAAGTAATAAAAGACAATTAATTCAATGCTAACAATCGTCAGAGGTCGCAAACCGAATAAAATAGCATCATTCAATGAGCAAAAACCACAGTTGTCGTTTTATTCACAAAAACGGTCTGTTTATTTACGCTCAAATGCAATTGCAGCTGTGTTTCTATAATAGATTTTTTGTACAGTACTGTTAGCACAGCACAGTACAGTACATGAAATTGAACGTCGATGAAATGGACAATCGTAAATAGCCGTGGAAGATCTCATTTAGAAGCCACGCCTTCTTCATGCAAAACGAGAGACGTCAAGGCCCAGACATAAAAGTAGGCCATCGTCAACAGCAGCAACAATTTTTTTTCTTCAATAATAACCCAGTATTAACCCTCGTTTGACGTCAGTACCGGCAGAAATTTTACTTCTAGTTTGACAGTCACATAAAAGAACCAACGCAGCCATCAACGCGATTTCTTAATAACAATAAAATACCAATCCAGTTTTCATATTCGCAAGGAATTTCAGTAGTATTTCTCCAGTTATAAGAAATCGTAAACCATTGTCATCGTTTAATATAGCCGATATCTTGTTAGATATAGACTAGGATTCATATAAAAAAATGTATAAAAGAAAAGAAAATGGATCCGCGAACTTACGGAACTCTTTAAAAAATATTCCCCAAGAAATTAAAATAAAAAATTAATCCTAAAAATATTTGTTTAAAATTTAGACAAAGATTCGCGGATAAGAAATAATTAGGCAACCAGTCCGTTATAAGCAATAAACCAACTTGATAAAATCAATTCTGTAAACTGGTTGCATAAGATGATCCAATTCTATGCAAATAAGCATCATAAAATGCAATTTTAATGCCCATTTATCCCTAGCTGGATACAGGCAGCTCCATAATTGACGTGGGTGTAACTTTCCTAAGTTTCCTTGAGATTTCTTACCGGTACCTAAATTTGGTGTTTATTACGGTAATGCACGCAACTCACTCTTCTTTTACAACAACTTCAAATTTTTATTTATTTATGGCATGCCTATTCAAGCAAATTTGGTTAATTTAATCTAGTTTAAGTTGGAATCCCTTGCCAGAAAAGCGTTTTAAGCATTGGGCATAAGACACCGTTTCTAACAATATAAAACACTTGTAAATATTATTTACATATCATTATTACATGTCTAGTGCACATCTATTTATTCCAACTGAATGAAAACAAATTAAATGTAGTAGGATGTAATTCGACACAAATATACAGAAAATCATTTTAACGAACGTAGAACCTGTTATTGTCAATTGTTGCCATTTTTAAATATATCCCATTCGTTTGGTCTATTTACAATTTTTGCCATCTAACATGCGTATTATTACTCTTTTCATCGCGACATTTTCACTATTATTTACAGCGAGAATAAAAACGTCTATTTATAACTTCGCGATTTGGTATCAACAAAGTCTAATCTCAAAATCTAGAAGACGTAATTGCACTATACGGAAATATAGTCATATATACAGTATACGGTATTAAATCAAACTTTACATACAATAACTGTGATCTTTCTGAATACGCAAGCAACGTTACCGCATTTCGTTTCCATATGACAACATCATTTGTGTCTTTTTACAAACAACGCCAGCACTTCTCGTTCTCAGTAAATCTTTTGAATTAAATTCAAGTGTCTGTTTTCACCAATAACATTACAGACAATGCCCTAATTTTCAGACGTAAAGATCTGCTAGATCTTACTTTAAGATCATCAATGCTAAAACCCAACATGAACATTTCATTGATAAAAGCAATTACTATTGATTTTCTCTAGCTACAGGTTCGTTTAAAGCCTACAACAGTGTAATTCCAATGCAATGATGTTCACTATAAAAGACATTTAATCAATAACGCCATCAAATGCTAATGCCAAATATCCAAAATCATCATTTCTGGCTTTTTCCATCTATTCAAAGAAACCTTAGTAACAACAATAGAAAATAGTACGTACGATAATTGAATTTTAAAGTGTGTCAACTATGGTAATGGTCTCGCTGAAATCATGATTCATGTTTTGTTTAACATTATGAGTATTTAGCTAGAAAAAAAGAAGTTTTGGAGAGGTTGGTGGTACCGAGCGATCCCATGACAAATAACATTAAATATAGTTAGACCTAAATTCCATTTGATATCACGTCTCAAAACTTTAAACAGTGAGGTCTACACTCTAGTGAGCTAAGTAACCATAAAAAACTATACTGTATTTTTGTTGATTTCCAAAAATAAAACGACCTGACTAATTACCAATACCTAGCCTTTTTTAAACGTGGGAAGCAACGATGGAAAACGCCTCCCCAGTAACATATCACAATGTTTTCATATTTTCGACAAGGTCACAAACTGCGAAAGCCACATTGTTGTAATGCCTGAAATATTGTACTTCTCCATAACTAGACAAATGATACCCTCTCTGACACATTCCGATTACCTTAGCAAACAGATTATATCATAAAATTCTCACTAAAAAGCTCAGTGTTATAACTTACCATTTTATAAACGTAGCGAATGAACAACTGTGCAAAATGCTATGTGACGGTAAATCAAACAGTAACAAAAATAATATTAATGGTCATAAATCGAGAACAATGTCTCTATGAATTTTTATAGGACAAATAAAATGTTATTTTGCCACACTATAGTCAACCACGAAAACATTTTGCATCGGTAGCTAAATTGTACAGTTTATAGCATTTGATGCGTATTTTTTGCAAAAATAACGTTTTGCCTTTTTAGATATGCAATTGCAAGAATGTTCATATTTGAAAATTTACTCTTTAAATCCTTTTAAAGCACCGTAGATAATCAAACTCAATTACCAAGAATTCTGACTTGCATTATAGTAATTGGTCATAAAAGTAATCTTAATGTACGTGTTGAAACGTTTATAAAATTCAAAATATAACGTTAAAAAGGATATAACTACCACTTACTTTAAAATATTTAAATGGTTTTTCATTAATAGTTTCATTACAGCTGAGAAAATAATTGTTTACAAGACATAATATAGATCCTTCATTAAATTTTTAATTTTATTTTAGCCCATATAAATTCGCTTAAATTAGATACAATAACTCATAATCTAAATTATTACAACCTACTCTTACTGCAAGTGTTACTTGCTAAAATACGTAAATCTTTCACTAGATGAGTAAGAGTTAGTTCAAGTATGTTGATCCATAAAACTTCACTAAAAATAGTTTAGTCGTAGAAAAATATCAGCTATAAATTCATATAATGTTTTTCTCTCAGTACAAACTAAAAACCTCTTAAGCAAAACTTTTCCTATTCTCGGCAAAGCTCCAGTACTAATGGCCACCGTTTAAAATATTAAAAAAAACAGCGATTATCGATATGGACTTGGTACTAAAAACCCCCGTTGTCAATAACATTTTATCAATAAAGATCATATAACGTTGTTTATCTTCTACTCAACATATTAAAATTTTTAATATAAAAAAATCCGTGTCAAAGGGGCGCTGTTGGAAACCACTTATAAAAATTAATTCAGATAAGAGAGATACTGTATTTGTATGTTTATGATTAGGAGCAGCAGTTTTGTATATGCTGGTCAATAGCATAGCACCAAGAACCCACATTAGTTGCAGAAACATGAACTTGCGTGGACACACAATAATATGATGAGTGGACTTTATGCCGCATTAGAATCAATAATAAAGTGTTTTGTATTAACAATCAATTAAGACCAACTTATAAGAAATGCAGTAGCAACTTTTTATTCAAAACACCGCAATAAAAATGTTTTCGGTTCACTCGGAATAATCGGTCTAGCAAAGATAAGGATTGGCTACAAAAAAAATACAGTATTCTCTAACGAGGACCTTCCTGCTCTCCCTCACTCACTCACTCTTTCTGACTCAAAACCAGAAAACTCCCCCTTCCTAAATTACCATATTGAGTAGATTGGCAGCAATAAGGACATCTAAATCTAGAGTGGTGAATGGTGATGGGTAAGGTTTTTTTCCCCCTTTGCAACCGAACAAAGGCGTTCCATTTACGTCACAATGTGCCGTTGTCAGAGTGATGCGGTGATTAATGTCTGAGACTGCACTAAGATATGGGTGTGTGATCATATAGCCAGATTGAAGACAGCTGAACTAAGGAAATATTCTTAGCACAACAAAAAAGACTTAAGAAAAGACACACGAATGAAAAAGATGCGACTATATCAGTAATGATGATGATGACGACCACACACGTCCTAAATTCAATTATAAGTGTATATGGTTGTAACTAATTAAAATCAAACATGCTTCACTTAGTTACAGAGTACAGCAATGTACATCAAAAAGCATTAATAATAAATAGAAATTTTAAGAGAGAAATTAATAGATGTATTAGAGATTTTATCTAGAAGGTACCCCCAACTGCAACGACTATAACTTTCACTGCTTGGGAACCAAATTTAGTTATTGGTGTGATATAATTAGCTTCTTACACCATAAACGAAGAACTGCCGGCGTTAAATTTAGTCATTAAATACCAATTTCTGAATCTTACAAGATGTAGCAATCATGACTAAGTCTTCTAAAAACATCAAAAAGTCAGAAGTTAACTCTTGTCGACTTTTTCCAAATATAAAATAAGCTTTTCAAACATTATACAATTAACTTGTGATGCGAGTATTGAAAGATTTTAATGTCCTAAATGTTTATTTTTGTCACGCTCGCTACACAAAATAAATTAATTACCATGAAGCTCGCTGCTCAAGAAAGTTGGAGACTTTCTAATCTACTTAAACGATTAAAAACCCATTACTAACATTTTTTTTTTGTTCTGCACCACTAATATAAAACATAATGCCGATAACGTGATTATTATCAAAACCGTTCAAAAAGCTTAAGCCATACTACACAATATTAAGTTTATATAATCTACCATAGAAATTTAATAATGAAAGATGATGAATGCCAAAAGTTTTCATCCTCGTTGCTATAAATTAAGTCAGCGGAAATTAAATGACCAAAATAACTCCTCTTTCCAACTATTAAATATTTTGAAATGTTGTAACATTAACTACAATCATGAGTTGGGTAATGAAGATGGAAGATAGAATCTTTGTAAGGAACCAGGAACCCCAGTTAAATAGTCGTTGACGTCATTTATGTATGATTCACACAGCACCCGCAACAAACTGCTAGATTTTTCCCAAATTATCTAGACAGCTTAGCAGCAATTGAGAGAGTTAAGTACTTGCAAGAGTAATTTTAATATCTTTTTTCACAATGTGAAGACACACATCCCTTGGCTAAACGCCACAATACTAGTGTACAACCTTTTAAGTGTCGTAATATTATTGCATGGATTGAAGTAACCGTGCAAAGTGTTTCCTATACAGAGTATAATACTATACTGCTATATTTATAAGCTGTGACAAAAGCAAAAAAAAAATAAGAAACAAATCAATTCTCTAAACAACCGGTTGTTTATCAGAGAGCAAAAAATAAATAGTACAAAACGAATTTCAAGCACTTCCCCTCAAAATGAGTTGTGCAAAAATTATTCAGTACTATAGTACTTAATGCAAAGTTTATGTAACAAAGCCGATGGTATATGATATTTTCCACTCATAAAAAAGTTTATGGTTCAACCACACAAAATCAAACTAAATAATAATTCAGAAAGTGATCTGTAGACTTGAACATTGCATTTTCAATATCAGAATCAATACCGATAAGCTGCATGTTTTACGTGCATATGTTATATTTATTAAGATTGTGCGATCAACAATAAATAAAAAAATTTTGCTTTCATTTTTGCTGTAAAAATATAGAATTATTTTATGATGGTGTAGTTACAGTTCAGTACTTCCACCACCCCAATTCTTAATCCCGACACCAAATTAAAAAAAAAAAAGAAAAGAAAACACTTTCTTGTTATTATTTTTGCCTCCCTGTTTGAACCATTTCCTTTACGCTAAGCAAATGAATATTTACACTTTAAACACTTATCCTTTCTACTACAAAGACACTGAGAAATCATTTCAACATTTTAAAAAAAGTAATTAATATATTTTTACCTAGACTTTTGGAGCTCCTAAGAAATCCTTTTCGTCTACCATTGCCTAGATGGGAGAACCAACTCCCAATTTTATGGCTGCTGAAATTACTGAATGTACTACTTCTATGAATGACTTTAATATCCATTTTTACACGTTTGATAAGCAAGAGCGACTTTTACGCGTACTGAAATGATACTGATATGGGTTTTTATGAATTATTATTGTAGTTTAATAAGAAAAGTTTCCATTTGCGTAGGAAAGTCTTCCGGTTAAGCACGAATTATGGCTGTGCTTCAATCACTAGTTTGCTACGACTACTACCACTTCCACCACCACCGTTATCAGTAATGCGACGACGACGATCACTAGGCCACAATAATTGATCCCCTTTGCTTAGTAACATAGTAACTTGTGACGGTTTTTCCTGATTGTCCGTTCATAGTTGTTGGTGTTTCGTTAATCAAATTGGTATTAAATAAACGCTGTAATTCTACCGCATATTATTATCGATGCTAAGTTTCCTGTCAATGCTAATGACAAAGCTGGACCGAAATTTCGACCTCCATCCAAACTGATTCACAGACCAAAGCAGAGTGTTCACAATGCATCCAAAATAGTAGGAAGTCAAATGCTTTATATCGGATGTTGTCCATTTCGCAGAGAAGAATGCTATTGTACTTAGTGATAGCATATCGAAATGAATGTATCGATACTGCACTCTATATT
>JAAFCF010005748.1:11658005-11746647 GCA_013389785.1 Helicorthomorpha holstii | reverse complement strand
AAATTGAAATTTAATACTGGAGACAGCAATGACAACCGAGACAGAGCAACCGCCAGCGTCCAAATCAGACGATGATGAGTATGAGGTGTTGTATTAAAATCATTTTTTAACGATTTAATAATACTTGCATTTTGAAGTATTGTACTAATACTGTCAAATTCTATTAAGGAATGTTTTTTGATTCTTGAATTTATTGGAATTATCGATGACGAATTTCTAGACCATTGCCGATCGTCAGCAGCACCTTGCCAAATGCTGGTGATGTCTGATCTTCGTCTTTTTTTAAGTTTTAACTTTATAGTAGTGTACTGTATTTCAAATTTAGGGATTAGACGGTGATCGTCCTGTTTTACAGTTGGGAGATATTAGTTTTGAGGGAAAATACGAAGATACTTTAGGAACGTGTGTCATTTTTGAAAAGTCAGACGCTCAAATTCCACTTGATAGTAGCGGTAATAAAAAAAATAAAGTATGAAGAAAATTTAATAAATATTTGAAGTTATTTTTTTTTTTTCTACATTAGGGTCTTCAGATTCCCAAGACGAAGCCGAACTTGAATATTTTGCTATGACAAACAAAAAACTGACCTTAACTCGAATTTTTCTAACCGAAAAAAAAGGCAACACCGGATTGCAAACAGATTCTACATCATAATGAACTATGGCTTAAATTGATAATAAAAACATGTTGTACATATTTGTAATTGCATTTAACTGAGCTTATTACATATGCTTAAATAAATAACTTAAAATTAAGGAAAGTATTACGGTGTTTTCTGGTCATTTAATTCGATTGGAATCGTTCGAAGATAACCATCAAACATGAATATTATAGTTACTAAAGCCACGATTTGATAAATACTATTTGAAGTAATTAATTTAAAAACTTTGTTGGAAACTGGATGCATTTGCCAACAAATTCATAGCTGTAAAGTCGCCCATATTATCAGGCACCACCGTAATATCTGTTTCTTCATTTATCACTGAGCTATTTTGCTCTTGTTGGACAGAAATTTCGCTTCCTACATCTAATGACTGGTCGTGAACTAACACTGTTAATTTCTTAGTTTCACACTGCATTGCCAACTGTTGAGAATCACCATCATTGGAAGCATTGTCTTGATATCGTTCATGTTGTTTGATGTGTTTATAACAAGCTGACATTTCAGCGAAACCTTTACCACAATATTTGCACTGATAAGGCTTCATTCCATAATGCCTATTCATATGCTCATTTAAAGATTGCTGCCTCGTAAATGTTTTACCACATAATTCGCATACAAAAGGCCGTTCTCCAGTATGCGTACGATTATGCCTTTCTAAATCACCTATAAATCAAGTTAAAGGCAATCGAATTTAAAATCGATTTTAAAGAAAGTCAATACTGTAAAACATTGCACCGTCTGTTTACCTTTAGTGAGAAACTTTGATGTACAAGTATTGCACTGAAATTTTCTTACTCCTTCATGCCGCATCATATGGAGTCGCAGTTGAGATTTTTGACGGAAGCTCTTGCCACAATGCTCACAGAGATGCTCTTTCTGATCCATGTGCATAGCCATGTGTGTCTGAAGTATCCCAGTTTGAGCAAACTGTTTCCCACATACGCTACATCTGCAGAGAAAATTATCACTAAGATCATTTTATTCTGAAATAGTTATTCAAACCTGTAAGGCTTTTCCCCTGTATGTCTTCTCATGTGTACTTTTAAACTTTTCTTCTCAGTAAATCTTCCTCCGCACTGAGTGCATTCCCAAGGCCTTTCACCACTATGAGTTTTAATATGGCGTTTCAAGTTTCCTTTTGTGGAAAACTTTGCCTGACACTGTACACACGTAAATGGTTTCTCTCCTGTGTGCCGTCTTAGATGAACTAAATATTTGAACATAATTCACTTTAGTTTTGAGTTACAAAATTACAACAGAAACGGTATAAGTATAATGGAAAGCTAAGGTCACTTACCAATCAGATTTCCTCTTGTCGAAAACCGCGCGTGACATTCATTACATGTGTAGGCTTTCCCATGACCACACTTATGAGACGTATATAATGTTAAAGTAACAAATGTCTTTTTACACATAAAACAGTTGTAATGACCATCCTCGTTCAGCAGTGGTTCTCCATTTTCATCCCCTTCTTCCTCCTCCTCTTCGTCATCATCATCATCTTCCCCACCACCGACATCCATCACTGGATCAGCATCATCATCATCTTCTTCCATGGTTACTGAATCGTTAAAACATTCTCCTTCGCCTGTTCCACGTAAGGATTTTGCATTCATTAGTATGATTCCTGATTGATGACTTCCCTGTGTTTCATTTCCCTGGTTTAATTTTGATGTACCATTAAGAACATCATCACTTTCTGTTTTTGCAACAATACACCCGTTTTCCTGTCGATTGCAGTCTTTTATTGAGCCTTCGATGTCGCTACCATCGCTTTCACCAGTAAAAAGTTTCTTTTTCCTTTTATTTCGAGGTGGTTGACGTCTACGAAAATAAACTAGCAACTCAAAATCATTTCCAACACACTATATAAAATTTTATGGTTTACCTAAGTGCTGGAAGGGCTTTCGATTTTACCGCTTCAGTCCTAGCTTTGCGTACCCTGGATGTAGCTGAGCTTTCGCTTTCAGGCACCCATTTATCCTCATTTACACCGTCTAGAAAATATCCATTAAAACTTATTTTAAATAATAATAATAAAACTTAGGTACCAGGTGTAGTAGGCTTTGGCTTTTTTGAACGAGGCGATAGTTTTTTGACATTTTTTGCATCATCTTCTTGATCAATAAATACGCTGGTTTCGTTGTTATTTGAGATCAGACCTGATAAAGTTTGTTCATGAGAAGGAAGATGTAATGAAGGCTCCTGATTAAGGGCTGACTGAAGAATTTGACCAGCAGGAACAACAGGCAGTGTAGTATCTTTGGCTGGAGAATAAGACGGCGGTACTAATGCGGGTGAAGAAGGCAAAGTAGGCGGTAGAAGATCATTTGAATTGGGTTTGCATGTAGAGGACGGATCCGTCAATTCCATTCCGTAGGATGTTAACTGAGAATTAACTTGCTGGTCAACATTTGGCATAGGAGGTGCTTCTGGAACTGTCATTTTTAATTCTTGCGATTCTTCAGGCTTATTATGAACAGGGGCTTCATTGTTTGATTGCTAGAAAAATAATAATCACCATATACTCATGTATAACGATCAATAAATCTATAAATAATACGATAACGAGTTAATTACTTTGGCAGCATTTTGTTTCTCTAATTCAAAGGCAAGCGCTGAGATGTCAGCTGCACTATTGTTGACAATTTCTTGCAAACGTTCAGATATAACATTCCAGAATTGAACCGCTTTAAGTTTCTCCTCGGCCACCATCGTCGGCACAAGGGCGACCGCATCGTCAATCTGAAAATCAAGTAAATCAACAAAAATGAAACTTTCAACGCTAACTCAATTAGTTTTTAATACAGTTCATCTGAAAGCAAGCAATTAATGTTATTGTATGAATACTTCAAGACGTAATGAATGTACTGTATTTAGTTTGCTCTGGAATAGCAAACTCTTTAGAAAACACCTACTGTACTCTTATATCACTTTTAATAAAATTTATATGAATTAACAATCGATATTCACAGATAATGACAAATTTATAATTATATCGAACTGCCATTTTAAACCATTTTTAATTTTTTGCGTATTATGAAATAATTCTTCTGTGCAACACTTGTATCATCCTTTATGTTTACAAATCATTGCTCCCTAAATTTCAGATACGTTTCTGTAAATCGTTTTGCTTATACTTTGTAAATAATAAACTATTTGGAATCAAAGAAAAAAAAAATTCTCCAAGTTTATTAATGAGTAGGTTATACTGTACTGTATCACAATTATTGACTCGAGATACTCAATTAGTATTAGTTATCTTTTTTAAGATAAGAAAGTATCCACTTAGAATTTTAACTTAGAATGCAGTATAATATGCTAATAATTATCTTTAATTGTTAACAACTTAAATATTAATGGTCATAATCCCTTTTTAGTTAGAATACAGTTCATTCAGTAATTCAACGTAGTAATGAAGTAAAAGTTTATAATGCTCAGTTAAAAATCGTTGGATAATGACTTTAAAAAATTCTTTACTGTCATGAACTTCGTGAAAATAGCTTGAAATTACGAGTAACAAATTTAAAATTGGTTTCTTGTCAAACTAGAAATGGAGAATGCAATCCACGATTATTGATAAGAGAGTCTGGAATCCAGGGTTAATCATGTCATAACAAAGGCACTGCCTGTGTCCACATCAAAAAGCAATCTATCTATCATATTACACCTATTAAAATAACTTATTTATCATTTAAATACCATAACAACTTATTTGCTGTTGTGAAAATAAAATTCAACAATAATTTCACTGTTATTTGAAATCGTTGACAAAAATTACATAATGATTTCAGCTCTTTCTGAATGACCCTCGAGCACTGACATTATCGATCAATGGCCGTAATTTCGAGATTGAAAAACAGCAGAAATACCAACCTTAACTTTAAACGTGCTTAATAAAGTCGATGTTGTCGACATCATTGACGGTTAATTACAACTTTTTCATGGATAACTTAAAGAAACATAAAGGATTCCGATGTCAATATTATCCCTTGTTGCCCCGTTTTGCCTGGAAAGAATTAAAATGGCGGCTGAAGAAGATTGGGCAATGATAACAAGCAAAGCGCATGCGTATTAAATCTTGCAGTAAACACATTACCATTTTGGCAAAATAATGTATTTTACTGTCTGTGTTTGGTGAATTTAAGAATTTATTTTAATATAGCATAATTGACAACTATTTTAATGTCAAGCTCATGTCAAATGAACTAACAATCTTGTAGTAATAATAATTGTTATACCCTTAAAAAAAATGCATTATGAAAATGAAAAGATTTGATTCTGAAATATCGATTTTGCACCAAATATGCAACAAAAATACCAAAAGCTAATGATTCTCATGCGTTTATAAACTATAATAAACCAATTTTCTTTATAAATTTCTGTAGAACAATTTGTACTGTACCGTACTTTGCTTTTGAATTTTGATGATCGGTAAATAAACAAAATGCATTTCAAACAAAAATGTATCTATGTAGAAAACTTTTTACTTTATAATATCATTCAGAAACTATACATTTACTGATACACCTTTGTAAATATGATACTCTGCTAATTCACCTGAATAACTCAATAGATTTTCAAACCTTTGTCATCTCTCGTCAACAGAAACTTCATTTTGTGTGTTATATTGCTCATTTTTAAGTCTTTTAGTTAACTCGATTTGTTGTTGAAGAACAATCAGATTTTCAGCTCTTTTAGCATACTGTCTTTCTGCATCTCTGATGACTCCATCATGCATTTTTATCCGATCTTCTCGATGCTTAAAATGCACATAACCCACTATGCCAACTGAGGCACCCAAACACGTTCCAAATGTGACTTTAGAAACCAACGACATAATGAAGCTTAATCGGGATCAATAGAAGACCAAACAAAATCGACATTCGTTACATTCAAAAGTTCTTTCAATATGTAACCCTAGAAAATGAATTACAACACATCAATAAAGTATTACAATTTACAAAATATTGAAAGCACACTATTCTACAAAAACATTCCAACCCATGTGGATGCAAGCACAAGCACTGCACCCACATGAGCTTGAATGCCAGTTCTAATTACTATAATAATCTTAACATGTAATATAACTACTAGCATTACCGAGTTGTTAAAGTTCTTATGAAATCAAAATTCAATAAAGTGATTCTCTCAGGTTGAACAGTTTATCCATAGCCACAGGAAAAACCACATACAGTAAATAAATAGTAAACTCAAAGTTGTGATTTGCGCACGCGCATATTACATAGCACGTGCTTTCGTTACAACTCAAAAGCTAGTCTCACAAGTACAGGTCCACGAGACACATAAAGCTCAACAGTCTTACTGTATGTAGAGTGACAGTATATGGAACCAAATACTGTAATTGCAAAAAAGTTAAAATTAGTGCATTATTTCAAAGATAAACTGTAGGCATGGAGTCTACGTATATATAGCATAACTTCACATACAGTAAGCTTGTTATTAAGAATTAAATACTTCATAAATACTATTCAAACACACAGCTCAAGTCAATATTATTTCTTCCGTTGTCTGTCATCCTAACTGGAAACATTAAAAAGAACTTTTGAATAAAATGATAATTTCCAATTACCAGTTAAAAAATACAGCAAAAGTTTCTCACGGTCAATTTTCGCTTATTTCCAATAATAATAAATAAAAAAACAATGTTTAACTCGGCCCCATTTTCTACACCTGATCACTCCAGACAATATTCACAATGGTTCCTAGAAGAGCACAGACGGAAAACCACATGCAAGAAAAAATGATCAATGTCTTACAAAATGTACCCCCTTCCTGTTTTTTTTAATAAACTTATAAATGTATTGTATATTTAAAAAAAATTCCGGGTTAAGATTTTGCACTACATCTTAAAACACTCATTTGTGGGGACATTGTCAAAAGTATGACTTGCAGATCATTGAAGATAATCACACGATCAAGACTTGTGTAGTTTAGGTGTTTGCATCATTCAAACACATAATACACCTGCCATAAACAAAAACGACATCAGGTGAATGTCTCTTTTTTCACTTTTTATTATGATGCTTTCATGAACAAATTCTGATCTCCATTCAAAACGTATTCGATCACGCTTTTACATTCATTTTCAATCAACTTTTTAAATATCATAAAAAAGCATTTCTCCATATCTTACTTCCCGTTTCACTAATTTTTTTTTTTTGATTTTTGTTAACTTGATAGAGAAATTAATAACTTAATGCTACGATAACAAAAAATCATATATTTTTTAAGTTAAAAATTATCATTAAGAATTATCACTTTTTTTCTCTCTCCAAATAAAAAGCAAAACATTCATAATAAGCTTAAAATAAACGCCAAAATTTGGAAGAAAAAACAAAAATTAACTAAAACCAGTAAGAAATTTGAGATAATTTCCATTTTAATCAAAAAATCTCCAAAACACAAAAAAAGACTAATCTCCATAGGGGTTAAGAAGATTTTTTAACTCCAGTCTGAGCAGCTTTCTTAGCTTTAACCATTTCTACCAATTCCTGTTCAAAAAATAAACAAAACAGTTTAGTTAAAGTAACATGAAACAAGATAACAAACATTACAACAATTCTAATTTTGATAACGTTTTCAATTAGACTTGAAAACACTTTAACAATCCAAAAACACAAACAATTTGACTGACCTTATAGCGTTGCATACATTCTTTTTTACTACGTCCAGGAATGCAAGCAGCAATAGAATCCCAGCGATTTGTCGCATTATTAGGATAAGATTTAAGGGCCTGTTCTAATAATCTTTGTTCATCAACAGTCCACGGCGTTGAATTTGTACCTTGTAATTCTGCTGGTGCTATAAAAAAACCAAGAAAAATTAAAAATTGAACTATCCAGCCAAAACTTGTTACATAATATTTGATCTTAATAAAAATTTACAATGGTTTCAAAAATTCTATAGTTGTTTACGAGTTTAGTTTGCAATAAAATTCCAGCATTTTATGTAGTTATATGATCAACTACAAAAGCGCAGCTTGAAGTCTTCGATAAAAAATATGCGTACAGCTGAAATGCTCAACTTTTTAAAAAAAATGATATCGAAGTTAATTCGTTTAAGTGTAACAGAATTTAAAAGATTTAATCAAACTTCCGCCTTCATTTTGTTGTGAATTATAACAACTATAGACAGTTGACAATAACACGTGAACAAATTAAATTTAAAAAAATGATAACTTACTATCAAACCTCTGCGTTGGAGCTGCAATGTCATTGTTCGAAGGTAATTTCTGAGTTTTTTCAAAATTTTGATAAGCTAATTTAGTTACTTCTTCTTTCACTGTAAAATCTGCAAAATTAAATTAGAACGTTAAAAAAATTAATTGCTAATTTAAAAAAAAACAACATATTTACCAGATTTTTGCATGCCTTTAGCTTTAGTTAAAACGTCTTTTGCTGTCCTTGTCACATTTCTTGAATTAGCTGAATGTTGATTTATATAATTCGCAACCACTTCCCATCTAATTTACATAAAATATGGACCAGAAATTATAAAAAAATTCAAATTAAATACGTGATCCAATCAAAATAGTAATAAATGTTACCTCTGACTAGTCCCAGCAGGAAAGAGATTGACAGCTTTGATGAGAAGTTGAACATCATCAGGAGACCACTGCTGTCCATTCGATTTATTCCCACTACTCGATGAAGACTTGATACACGAACTAAAAAGTTCTTCTTTCTCCTTATTCAATTTGTCGTTCAACTCTGTAACCTATCGCAAATTGAATCTCGATCAGTAAAAATTGCATTCCATAAAGTCTACATAATAATAAAAATCACACCAACCTGTTTCAAAAATATTTCACGACCGCTGATAGCATCGCAGTTTGCAAGTTCCTTGTTTAACTGGCTAATCCTAAAATAACACAAAAAAATTAAATTATTATATTCTAAAAAATGACAACTTATAAGACAACTCCAAATCATATTAAGAGACTCTAAAGCTTAAATCTACAAGACACAGGATATGTCCCAACTAAATTTATAACAATCTAGTTTATATTAACACCTTCATGATTAATATCCAAGTATGGAAATTAAGACCCTTAAGAAAAAGCTACAGGTATCTTTGACCACATTGCATTTCAACATTTAAAATTTGCATAATAATATGCTACTGTTTACGTTATCAATTACAGCGGGTGGTAATTGATTATTGTAGGCAACACCTCAATAACAAAACCATTAAAAAAAATACGGTGTGTGGATTATTTAATCTTCCCACAACTTTCTCAAAAACACATACAAATATAAAGTCACCTGTACTTTACAATAGTACACTACAAGTATATGCATAATTAAATCTTTGCCATAAGTCGTCACCGAATTATTTTTTCCCCTTTCAATCCAAATAATTTTTTATGTAATTTCTTCACCTGGATAACTTAATTCCCAAGAAAATTGAAATGCTACCCACGTTGTAATGCTTTCGTTTACGCCCAAGATTTCCCCCTACTGTATTATATTTAGTGTGTCCTTTTTTGCTTATGATTTCAATTCAATAGATCGATTGAATTCAAATTAGAATTCGAAACCAACACGTTTCCACTTACCTTTCCAAAGGTAAAAGTTCACATAATTTATCTAACTCAGTCAAGTGATGAACAACTTCGTTTTCATCTGTAGCAAAATTATTGAATTTCTAAACAATAATAAAAACAATTAAATTATTTTCGTTATTTCGTTTTTGTTTCAATAATTATTTTCTTAATCACCTTGCATATCGCCTGTAACTGCTTCCTATGTTTTCTCAACGATTTCTTTAGCGATTCTTTTGCTTTTTTCGCTGCTTCTGCCTGATAATAAAAACAATATTATACGAATTTATAATAAACAAATTTGACATTTAATCATTTATATATAATATTTATGATTAATGACCTGCATTTTCATTTCCGCCTCCTCTTTTTCTTTGGCTTTTCTGTCTAATTCTAATGCTGCTTGTCTTTTCTGTAACAAAATTATTAAAAGCAAAAATTTAAATATTAGTGCCAAATATTAAGTATTTAAAAAATAATAAATTAAACAAAATTGGGGCTGGCAATTAGTTTATATTGTGCATAAAAGATTAGTTGAACAAAAAAAATCTTAACAATTACTTAAAGCTCAGCTATGATTACAAAGCAAGGGCACTTAAAAAATCTATTAAATGAAAATTGACAATTACCCTAATTACTAAACACACATGTTCTGTATAAAATATAACCTTTTATGAAGGTTATAAAAAAAACTCTCTGCAACTTCGGTGATCGACATCTGTTAGCATTGATGTTAGGATAACAGTAATTAACAAAAATGTAAAAGCGCAGTTCCACTAAATATCTTTTTTCTTTCTCTCTTAACAAGTAAACAAAAGCAAAAAAAACTATTAGTTGAATCATAAAAACGAATTTAACTCGTTTTTTCACAATCTAAATAATAAAATTCCTTGCAAATTCAGATAAATAATAATCATGAGATAATTTCATTAGATTTTGTTATACAAATAAAAATGGACGTGGCACAATTTATATTGAAAACTATACACAAAATAAAGCCTAAAAAGAAAAGGAAAATATGATTGAACAATAATAAAAAAAAGTTTAATGTTTAGTAGACGATTTTCACTTTCTAGCTGCACCTGTGAACGACTCTGATTGCACCTGGACTACTTGAAATACGAAATGCCATTTCCTACACCTATTCCCACTCACAATCTATGGAAACGAGGTTCTCCAAAAAAATAAATAATTATTTTATTTGTGCAAACTAAAATGAACGTTCATCAGGAATAATACGAAGACATAATATCAAAACTTCGTGATCATAAAGTCAAATGTTAAAAGATGGCTGTAATGAAGAATCTTTCATAACTCAGAACGTGTCAAGAGAAAAGTCAAAAGTGCCATGTAACAACAATAAATTGGTAGCTGGAGTGCAAAAAAAATCCCTTCAAAATAATATACAAATAAACAATGGTTATCAATTTGATTGTAAGAAAAATAGATGATTGACACGTGTCCTCTTTAAAAGAAACGATACTCTAAGGAAGAACTAAATTAAAATTAATCGAATGACAAACGATGCAAATTCTAACTACTAATTTGATCACCAATTTAACTTCTAAAAATACCTATTTCGTTTTTAAGCTAAATTTTAACGTAATAAAACCAAAACTTAAGTTAAAATCATTTAAAATATACCAAAAATTAAATACACACTCCAGTTTTTATTTTTAAAAAACTGATTTGCTTTTAACCTATAAACACCTTAATAAATTTTAAATTAAAAATATCCTCATCCTTACCAGCCTATTTTCATATGTAAATTTGTCAATTGATTATAAATAAATAGCAGTCTAACTCGTATAAAAAACTTGATAATGGTAGGAAAACAATGCTGAAGTTCCTGTTTGTGACAATTTTAACTGTATTAAACTATTACACGCCCTCAGTGGAGTTGTAAACTCAATCCAGTTTTAATAAGAGTTGCCACCCAATAAAATTAAATAACAAAGTAAAATAAAATGTTGATATTTGCATACCCTTTCCTCTTCCTCCGCTTTAGCACGAACAGCATCTTGTTTAGCTTTTTTCTGGGCTATTTTCTTCAAACGTTCTTCTTCTTTGAACCTCTGCACTCTTGGATCACAAGCATAAGCGTTATCTGTTCAAAAGATCACATACAATAAAAGAGTTATTATTACCAAATCAAAAACTAGAAATTACAATTACATTTTCAATTTAACAAAGAAAAAATATATAAAAATAACAAAATATTCTGAATACAAAACAAGTGCTACACATTTTCATGATTAATTTTCGATAAAGAAGAACATTTAAGATTCGCCCGGCCGATTTAATTTTCAATTTTGCTCATGTTATTTAAATAAAAAAATAGGTTAAATTACTTTCTTTAAATTTAAAGTGCGATTCCTCTGCCTTTTTAACTAACTAGAATTTCTGAACTTAATAAATAAAATTTAAACACTTAAACTATAAATATGTATATGAAAAGTGAAATTATCATCTTAAATCGAAATAATTCCCATTAAAATTCAGCTTCAAAAATGATAAAAATGCCAATGCTAATCTGAACAATAAAATTTAGGACATTTCGATACAATTTTAGCTAAATTACTATAAGAACATACAATACAGATTTATTTCACTATTAAACATTAAAAGCTTAAACAAGTCGATTATTGCGCTTTCCCATAATTTTACAGTTAAGAAGTTAAAAGTTAAAAATACCCCCCCCCCCCTGGTATGTCCATCAAATAACTTTCTGGGCGAGCCAAAACTCAATCAATGCAACATGTAATGAACAAATTAGCCAATTTCAAAAATAACCTCCATCAAAATCAAGTACAGGAACAACGCCAATCATCATTAACTTTCCCTTTTTACATATAAAAATGAGATAATTTCAGTTAATTAATGAAAACCCTTATGCATTATTGCATAGTTTTCCTCAACTTAATTTAAGGTCAAATGTCAAAGGAGAAACAGTGGCAATTTGATTTCTGAAAATAAATTGCGCTTGGTAAAACGTACACCTGACTTTTAACATCTTAAATAACGGAATCTCGAAAAAGTGAGACAAGTTAATTACGCAATGTAGAAATCACAATGGTTTAGTGTGGGCAGCTAACTAAATACGACCAAATAAATCCAACCAAAACTATAATTGCGGTATAAATGAATCTCCATTTTGTAAAAAAACTGATAAAAAAACCCATATACCAAAAATCTTAAGAGCCTTTTAAGACCTGTTTTTATTTATATTTTTTTAAAAAAAATTCACCTGGTTAAACTTTGCAGGTGCTCGACGTAAGCAACGGCATTGACAAGGTTGAATTTTATGATACACCAACCACATACAGAACACAAACATTTTTTTATGCCTGCAAATCTTCCTCCCCCAAAAACCGCTACAAATCATCAATTTCAAACTTCCCATTCGCTCTTTCAGTAAAAGCAATTTATGTACAGTGCATTATTGAGAGCAACAGCGCGTAACACATACTGTACAGCACCCCTTACCCAGTACACGGGGTAAACGTCATAACACACAGCTGTGATAAATAACAAAATGCTAATCCATTCCACGTTTATACATCTTACATTATAAAGCTTAATACTTAGCTAAAGAATAGCGATTTATCATCAAAAAATTCACGCATTCTCAAACTCTTAAATTCAATAATTGTGGAAATATTGTGCTGTGGGAGAAAAGTAAGCAAAACCAAATCTTGGTTATTGTTGCTTAACTTAGTCGATATACAAATCGTGATTGTAATGACACATTTCCAAACATCTCATCTCCCTTCCTGTATTAAGATATCCCATATTTAGAATAAAGAATGCAAAAAACATTCCAAAGTATTCCTAAAACTTAACATCTATCATGCAAATCGTCATCAATTAATTCTTGTATACACCGACATAAAATAGTACGTAAATGCAATCAAAACTTTTACTAAAAGTAATAACATACTAAAAGATATGTAAATGTGTATTTAAATTATAAGTGTTGCATTTGAGAATGCAGTGTTCGCTCCTACAACTATTGGAAAACCAGGCAACTTAAATAAAAGAGCTACCGAATACAAAGTTACAATATAGGTTGTTTAAAATAAGATAAGGTCCGTCGAGTACTAACAAAAACAACTCGTTATGCAACATCACAACTTGCATTTTACTCGTTATTTTCAATAGCTATAGCTTTCACTTTTCCATTGCAAACTCTTGTTAAACAGCACAAAATGTGACATCATGCACTCACAACAAACCGCGTGGGTTTTGCCAAAATAAGTATAAAAACAAATTTTAAAATGAAATTCAAACACCCTGACCTAAACAATTATTATCATGAAGAGGATTTTTTAAATTAATTTCCTCTACTTATTCGCGTAAGTAATTACACAAACACTGCACACACAGTGTTTAGGTACCTTTACAGAAGTGGGTCATTTATCAGCAGGTGAAAACCGCATCATAATTCTCCAAGAACCACCAAATATATTCTTTTTTTTATATTAAAAAAAACTTCAAATCTACTTAATACTTGTAGTTCATCACTTGACAAAGAGATAAATTGCATAAGCCGTGTTGTGTTTAACAACAGTGTAAACAATTCGAGAGCATGAATGATAACGTGAGCCAGCAAGCATAAAAATAATCTTTCTAAACATTTCGCAAAAATGATTAATAGTCATATCCTCTCATTAATATTATTGGACCTAAAATTCCATCTAATGAGAATATTATACGGTACCGGTATTGCAAAATATAAACCAAAAAATGATACCAAACTTTACATTCATTTCTTAAGAATGCAGTTAAGACATAGTAAAGTCATTAAAATGTTAAAGAAAATAAAAACCGATAACCACACGCTGCATAAGTATATTAGAATAAGATTACATGTGACATGAAGCATGTTATATTTTACAGTAACTGGCACGATTCTTTCATTAGTTTTTACATCAATCCTATTTTAAACAACACTATGACTACTAATTTTAAAAAAACCGCTTGATAAATATTTTAAAATTATAATTGTTGTCTGTAAGTATTGTACAGACAACTCATTAATACGCCATACACTTAAATCAGATGTCATGAAATAAAAAGCTTTTTTACAGCGAATCTTCCTTCAATGTAACTGAATTAGTATTCAATAACAATACGGCATTCTCAATTGAAGTTTTTAAATTGGAGCAACATCTTTTTTATATTTATTATTAATATAGAATTGCATATATTTAGACCACCACTAAACTAATGCAAACAAACAAGCAAAAAATAAATACAGTACTCTTTTTCTGAATATTTGTAAACAAAAAATGTTCTTTTTCTTTACAAAAATATTTTTTGCTTCACCCAAACCATATTGCTTACGCCTTCAGATTCAAATACCAAAAACTATTCCGTCCACTAAAAAAACCCACAAGACAAAACTCTTTTCTAAATCAATTCAACATGACAAAAAAATATGAAAATTATAGCTGTACTATTTTAGCTTATCTAAATTTCCTTACACTACGATTAACTATAAATTATGTTATACTTATAAAGTACAGAATTTAAAAGCAAAAAAAAAAGTGACACTCACCAACCAGCTGTCTAATTCTGACCATTTCATCTTTTTTACGTTTTATTCGAGCCACTTTGTTTTGCTTTTCTATCCATCGCCTTTCTTCCCGACTAATTAAAAAAAAATAAAATGGTAAAAAAAATGCAATAAAATTAATGTTTGTCGATTAACTGACCTTTCGCCCTTTTCCTTTTCTTCTTCGTCTAAATAGGAAAATTCACGCCATGAATCAAAGTTGTACCTATAAAAATCAATCAAATTAACTTTTATGCTTCTCAAAACAACAATATTTCTTACCAGTAAGAATAAAATCTGTCAACTTCATCAAAAGTTGATTCTTTAGTTCCAAGCTCAGGCGCGTTAGGTTTATTAGACCACCTTTATGAATAAAATAATAACGAATGAAAATTTAGCATTAACATAGTTATCACAAGTTTACAGTGTTGGAGGTTTGATATAAAAAGTAACTAATAAATTGGCATTCTTAAACATGACAAGTTCATAAATGGTTAATCGAGCATATCATAGTACTTATGTGCTTGATTAAATTAAATACAATTGAGGTCCAAGACCATCGTAAATCGTACGTGAAATTGCTCTAAAAAAAGCTTAAAAGTCCCCAAATACTCTTAGATTATGCTTCACAGGTGTTCGACATTCTGCCATAAATTCCATCAAATCATCTAAACTTCTAAAGCGCTTAAACAATAATCATCAACCTATTTTTCACTCAAGATGGCTCTCTACTTGGATCATTAAAGACAGCTTGAAATACTCTTCCTTTTATTGCTGTATTTAAGTTAATAATAAATGTCTTTTCATTTTAAAGTAAAATGCTTTCTTTTAAAATAAAAAATGATTTTCCTCATTCCACTTTCAAAATTAAATCGTTCAAATTTAAGACTGAATTACAGGTTAATTCCAACGCAGATAAATCCAGTTACAACAGTCTAATTAATAATGTGCTCTTAAATTGTTATTAAACTACATTTCAAACACTAAATGTCAGCTTCTTGTTTTCATTTATCGACAAGAAATGTCATATATACGAAAATTTGAATTTCTTGCTACGACAGAAATTAATTTATCCAAATCAATAATTAGGTTTCAAAGACGAAAATCTTAATAATGATTGACATTTGACGCAGAAACCGATTTATGACTTAAAAAAATTCATGAAATAATAATAACCAACAACAACGGTGTAAGTAGTCAGGGTCAACCTGCCTGCCAAATGGGTCATTTGCTAATAAAAGCTACAATTAACGATTTTCGTTAATTCAAAAATACACAAAAAAGGGGCGCCAACATCCATAAAATTAAAAACTCCATTGCACACATCGTTAACAAATTCCAGTTATTTATCTCAAGTTGACATAAATTAATTTTCAAGTAACTTTAAAAAAAAAGCTAGTGTTAAAAATACAGATGTAATTAAGCATTCATTCATCATCCTATTAGGTGATGGGAGACTAATTTCTTATAAACTCAAAAAAAGTGTCTAATAAATTGCGAAAATTAATTCTCAGTGCAATTGGTGTGTATGCAATCAAGACAACTACGACCGCAATACCTTCTTTCAATATACTAAAAGCTTATATGACGAAGTCAGCTATTTTTTATGACAGGTGAAACCACTAATTCAACCGTGTGCTGAATGACAAACGTGGCTTCCATATCTCATACACAGTTACAAGTCTCCATACACAGCGACCCCCTGACCCGCGAGGTCTTGACAAGGCTACCGCATCTCACCGCCAACTTACAATACGGAATGTTAGTAGACATCACGCTGACAAGGCTACAACAATAGCAGTCACTGCTAATCAACATCTATTTTTTACCCTTTCTCTGTCGCTAACAGGCACTTGTTGATTATAAAACAGTTACCGTACATGTGCCTATTTACACATTTTGCCAGATAAAAGCTTCCATTTTAATTTTTTAATTGTAGTTTTCGCACTTACAATGCAATCAAAACCAGAAATTAAGGTTCGTGCTGCATGATGAAACAATGCAGTACTTTGAATTGCGAAGCTTCAACACAAAAACTGATAGATTATAAGGTCGTCTCCCACACTGATATAACATAAAAAAACAGCTATAAAATTTAATACACTTAGTCCTAACAACTTTGAAAGAACCGTAGTTATAAGATATCCACTAAAAATCTAATTTGCTTAATTAAAAACCAAATTATGTATCTTAACAATAACTTCTCTGCAAATGTGCATCAATGCTGTTAACGTTGAAGATAAACAGGCTATTTTGAGTCTCAATTTCCTCTAGAAAACCTCAACTTTACCTGGGACGCCTGACCCCTATCATTCGATTATTGTACATCATATTATAATATTAACATATTAAGGAAAACTTTACAGGTTAGTTAATTGAATAACCCAACAATTTTCTTTACAACTAATAAACAGTTTGAAACTGACGAATCAAAAATACCAATACATCCTATTCCAAGCCCATGACCTCACCTGTGTGCGTTAACGATTCACGCTTATAATGACGCCAAACAAAATTACAAAGAATTTTAAATCATTACAACTAAAAAGTAAACTAACTTAATAGTAAAACGCGTAATTCAAAAATTTCTAACCAAGCTTACCTGGCATTTTGCTTGAATACATCTGTGAATACATCGAAGAACTTTTCTTTAGAGTTAGTATTAACAGGCGGAACGTAGTCATCAAATTCTGGATCTACACTATCGTAGGAGCACCTCTTTGTGGGATTACCAAGAATTTCATAAGCTACACAAAAAATACCATTTTACAAATTGATCATCAATTTATCGTACACCATAGTTATTTTACCTTTTGTTATGCAAGTAAAATAGTCACTGTCCGCATCAACAACTTTCTCTCCTCTACTTTTTCTTTTATCTGGGTGGTGAAGCAGCACCTTTTTGCGGTCTGGTTAAATTTTAAAAGTATTAGGATTTTATTCTGTATTAGTAAATTATAATGACAATCTTACAAGCTTTCTTCAATAAGTCGTTAGAAGCAGCAACACGAAACTTTTTAAGTCCCAACACAGCGTAATGGTCTTGCGCCTATAAAAATATTGCAATTAGTTTATGACAATTTATCACAAAGTTCCCAAAAACGATTCTACGTACTTTCCAGTCTCTTGGATCAAGACTTCGCAGATATTTAATATCGTCTTCAATTTCAGATTCTAAGGAATCGTCAGCCTCGGAGTCACTGCATGCAACAGACGATGAGACTGTTGATGATGGTTGACATTGTGTAAAACAATATTCTCGGTATTTGAATCCAACCGGTTCCACCTGAACTTCCACAAACTCTAAAATGATAATCATAAAAAAAACATAAAATAAATGTGTTATGGCCTTAAAGTGGTATTTAATAATACAAAAACAAACTGCCTCAAGAAGCTCAACCGAAATTGAGGTCATAATTAAAATCAAATTGGGGATTTTACCAACACAATGTCACAGAAAAATGTATTTCAAAAATCCTTTCGTAAAACCTAATCCTATAAGGCGTTGCCAATTTAATAAATTATTGACCAGGAAGAATTTGAAAAAAATGACATCGATAAAATTTATAAAAGATATTTCGATTTCAATATGATAAAAAACGGTAATATAATACACTCAAAAAATATTTTGTAACTGATTTAAAATTCTGAACCACAAACAGCAATTTAAACTTATAAATAAGGGTTTACGTTATAAACTTAGCAAATACACTGTAGACAGTTATAAATGAGTGGCACTTCATTAGTCTACACTAAAGTAAAAACTAATAAACTTAAATTAGCAACCGTAACTCACATTTATCCAAATGTTTGTGTAATCAAGAAGAAAATCATTCTTCCATTATAAATTAAAACAGGGCAATAAATGTGATTATAATCATTACACTAACATTCCCCAACGTTATACAAGTACTTGTAAGAGTACTGTCAGAGAACATATACAGTATAAGTAAAATTAAAACCATTTTAATTACAGCACGTGATTCACTTTTTAGTATGTTACTTATCTACTAAACTTTAATAAACTTACAAAAATATTTCAGAAATGTCTATAAAGTAAATGTACTGTACGACACCAAGAATTACTTAAATAAATAAAATTGTAAGTTTACAATGTGAAGTATCCAAAACATTGTTCAAGTAAGCATTTCTCACGTGTTTAAATTTTATTTACATTTTTTGTAAATCTCTTACCTATCTAAACATTTTATAAGCTGCATTGCAGTTACATTGCGCCCATTATTTTAAAAAAAAATTTAAACTGAAACTTTGTAATATCCTATACGTTTGTTCACATACTGCAAGTTACAGTAACAAGTCATTGATTTAAAACCTGCTTTTTAATGAAATTGAAACTTTCTAAATTGCCCTCATAACAATGGCGACCTCCACGAGGGCCACTTTCACAGCACATGAATGGCCTACATAAGATCTTATGTTGGGCGCGAGAACGGGTTCGGTTTCTGTAAAATTTATAACAATTTTAATCAAATTGTCTATCACAATACGTTATACAGAATGCGGGCACATCTGCACATTCTATAAAGTATAAATGACTAAAACAAACTGTAGAAACGGGTTATCAACCTTCTTTTCTAACTTGGTTTACGAAATTGTAATGTGCTTGAAGTTTAGCATGGATAGAACATCGATTGACCTATTCAACAACCATTACCTGTTAATCTGCCGATAACTTCCACTTTTATAGTATCCTTGGACATTGTTACCATGTTTTCAGTATATCGAAATTAAAGACTAATAAATAAATTTAATTAAATCAAATTAATACACCGACACCATTTCACAAGCCGCGTTACAGACGATCAATACTCACGCACTGTGCGCATGCGTTAACAAAAAGCAAGCCGGCTATGAAGCGTCTTTGTTGGTGACCTTGTCAAGGACATCACAAGTAACACATTTCAAAATGCTAACCAAAGGATTACAAAAAAGTATAAATATTAAATCAAAAACTTAATGCAAATCATAATAAATAAATAAAAAATATATATAAAAATTGAAAAATTTAATGGTGATTGCTTTAAACCTCTACAACTTAATCGCATAATTTTCTATAATTTAAGTTTTATAAGTTAGTACTGTAAATAGTAAAGACATTGTAAAATACAGTAAATATTGTGTGATTTTATCTAAAAGCAAAAGAAAAATAATATTAGTATTGCAACATATAAATAAAATTATTTAGTACCTAGGTATTACCAGATTATTACCAAAATTGCTATTCATTTTTTTAAATTTTAGATATGCAAAACTGTTTAGTAAATTTGACACACTATTGAAGATTTTATGGTAAATAAATTTGTTGCTTATGCACACATGTACAAAATTGCTTATAAAAGCTTTCAATTGTTATTGCTTTTATGCAGATTTTTATAACAATATACTGCGTTAAACACCAATTACAGAATTTAAGCTTAATTTTAATATGATAAGTTTTCTACTTTGTAGTCGTTGTTAGTGTTTTCATTCAAGCGATTTTTCTTATTACAAGCATCTATGGCTAATTTCTTGGTCTTTGCATTTTTATTTTACTATAAAGTATTACTAGATTTGTTTTCAAATTTATTGTTAATTTTAAATATTTGTGTTACTCTTCAATGATGCAATTTGGGTACATATGATAACTTTACTAGTTTATCTTTGATTGTACTGAGCCAATGAAACGAAATGTTTTACATCATTAATAATATGTTTAACTCACGAAAACAGTTTATATATACTCAACAGAAAAATATTTAGTAAAATAATAATTGGATATTTTATAGATTTTATTATTATGTCTGGAAAGTCTTCATAGGCACCAGAATGCCAATTAAATTAATAAATCGATGTCGTCATAATTACATTACTTGAAAATTTATCCAAATGACAAAGTCAGGATGTAAAAGCAAACGTAATATGAGTCACATATTCGTGATTATAATCTCAACAAAAAAAAAAAAAAAAGTTAAAGGTTTTACAATCCACCTACGTACGAACTTCATCTTCATTATATTACCGTATAGTCGCATGCATCTGCAGAGGTCTATGTAACAAAAGTCTGCATGATTTTCTAAGGCATCTCGTTTTTCTAAAAATATCGAAGATGTCATCTCCCACATTTTACCAAACTATAAAAACATTTGGCTGACGTGGTTTTAACCTTTCTGCTACATCGTAATTTATCCGACCAAATTATTTATTACCTAAAACAAATTTATTAGAAAACACTTTTGATTATTTATCGCCAAGAGTCCGTTACACGACAAATTAAACGGCAAAACACATTAATAACGATGAAAAACGCAATAAATTATAACAAAAATTAAGCCCAATTTTCTCCTCAAAAGAAAAAAACCCACAAAAACATTTACTTAATTAATATTCTATTATTTCATCAGATGATGAATCAAACAAATAAAAAAATAGAAATTGTGTAAATTATTAACAATGCATAAAATAACTTATTTTATGCTTAAAAATCACAGATCCTTTATGCAATTCCTGCACATTCAAATAACTTATAAAATTTAATAGTATCTGCTGTTTTACGAGTTAGCATAATAATTAAATGAAATTTAATGCTGATTCTGCCTAAAGTTGTTTTCCATATATTATTAATTACATAACAAAATGAATAATTATATACAATATAAGAGATTAAAAATTCAAGATGACCTATTACTATAAATGTATTCAAATTATTGACCTTATAAAACTAGTCTGACATTACAAAAAAAAAATATTATGAAAAATTGTACTTGTAACAATGTAAAATAATCGTACAAATCACATTCGCTTCCAATTATGTCTTCTAAACATAAATGCTATTTTTAATTTTAATCTAACATGGCTTAATACTGTATTTATTAATAACGATTTGATATTAAGATAAGAATGTTTAAGTTACCGTATTGTATTAATAATAGATTCAAACACATAAACGCACATAACCTTGCAGGTAAAATCATTAATCATCTGTTAATTCAATTTCGAGAGTGACAACTAATTTTTATCGTCATAGATATACACAGAATAGACGAAAAGAAATAAAATTGAAATTATAGTCATCTTTCACCGTCTGATTGGCCGTATAAGCTCACCACAGAAATTTTAATGAAACAACTTTTCTATACATAAACATAAACAAGTCGACCTTTCAAGTACCTATCAAACACCTTTAAAATGTAAATCAAAAAATTCTCATCTTGCTTTATTAGAAACCCATTTGGATATTATTTACATGGAAATAAATAAAAATTATAGATTTCACATATTGTACTAAAAAAATAAAATGTTGACTCATAAAAAATAAAAAAAAAACCGTTTTACGAATTACGACAACGTCATTTTAGTAATTTTGCTGCTGTCAACTGTTGAAAAGCTCATTTAACGTTGGCCTTGTCAATATGCCACCAAAAAAACAGTATTTTTTGCCAACTAAGACAATGGTCATTCTAAGACTTTGGTGAGCAACTAAGTTATTTCTTAAAAAAAAAAACAGGATAACGCAATCAGAGTAAATTATACATTAACTAAAAACGTAATACGAGTTATGATGCTAAATATTATTTTAATCTTCCATAAATTCCATGGTGTTTTTGAAACCACAGAAATATTCCTGTTGTTAATAAATCCGCCCAAAACCTGGATTATCCTGTTGTAACCAGATATTAGAGTCCATGATCTACAAGATAATAATTATGCAAAATACTTGTTTACTTAAACAACAAACCACTATCACAAAAACAAATTCCATCAACATTCACCAAATTTCAAAGAAAAAACAATATATTACACCTCAAAGCAATGCCATGCACCTCAAACCAGATTCTGTAGAAATTCCGCAGTTCCAATTGGAGTTTTTGATGGATCACATGGATTCAAAACTGTGTACCAACTAAAAATGACCACTATACGTTTTCAAACGTCCTTCATCAATGGGTTATAGGCATTGAACATATACACATTGCCTAAAACTGAAGCTTGAAAGATTCTGTAAATAAAATAATAATACATGTAACTTATTTTAAAAAATTACGGTGATTACAGCATCTTAGTTTTGGTCCATTATATAAACTTAAATTCTCATTGAAAAGACTTTTACAAAAGCTAAAACGTGTTGAAAATTTCTCAAAACACGAAATAAAAATCTGCTTTTCTTATTATGTCATCGAATAATAAAGTGATGTTTTGCTAAATCACTTATAATATTGTTTAATATTAAAAGTATGATTTTTATTATCTGACAACTTCACGGATTTCCGGATATTTATGTGTACGTTTTGAGTCTTTACTTCCACGGTTGCATACCAAAAAGGTAGTGTAATGTATACGTTTCAAATTTCAATTGCACGCTGTGCCGATCACATGCAAAGCAACTGACATTTTGGAAAATTAATATTACACAAATAACACAGTGTGAGTAAAAGTACAAATTTATGGCCTTATCACGTCGATCACGTAATATGATATTGCTATGATACTCAATTCACAGACCTAACTATTAGCTACAGCTTAATTTTGACATCATCTTCAAAACCTGTCGAAGAATTGTCATTTACAAGCTTACAAATTTCAACGAAAATGTCAAATGTCATTCAGAACAACATTTTTAACTAAATAAACTTCAAAATCTCTATTTCAGTATCAATTTGTCCGAGAATCTTGCTAATAAAAGCGTAGGAGTCGAACATGATCGTAAACAATTGCAACTTCCCACACATTTGTTGAAATTAAGTGTAAAAACTAACTTTGCCCATGTTTTTCTTAGATTTTTTTCTTCTTTCACTACGGTTATATCTGCAATTTACTGATGTTACTATTTCAGAAGCATTGTCATTTTGTTTAGTTTGATTGTAATGTATATTTGAAAGTTGAAGCTTATGCAAGTCGGATATAGTGCAGAAATCCTACTTTGCAATCGCATCATGACATAGCTTATATTTTCCATTCATAGTAATATTAAGCATGAACCCAAATTTCTTTATTGAACGGATTGGAAATTCGCCAATATTGTTCAAGAAGATCCGCAAACTTTTATCTTTCATCAAAATTTCATATAATTTTTCATAACGTATAAATAATAACTTATAGTATGACTTTTTTAAAAAAATATTGTGTAACTTAGAAATTCATTCATAAAAATCACTTTTAGCATTAAAAGATTTTGGAAACCAACAATTTCAGGTCTTTTTTCATTAAAATCATCCATTAAAAAATTTAGAAAACAAAAACCAGCAATAATTCTATTTTACTTAATTGACTTTTCACTTTATTATAAAAATAAACCTTTACAAAACAAATTTTATTTCGCTATAATTACATTAACTACCGTAACTAAACAATACCCAATAGTACAATTTCTATCTTTTAAATTTAAACCATGGCAAAAAAAATCCTCACATTTAATTTAAAATGTAAAAATTGCCATAGTTTAACAATGACTATATGTGATTAAAAAATTATCATAAAAGAAAGTTTAAATAGTAAACTGAAATGATTTAAATTTCCATTTCAGCATTTTTAAGTAAATGTGCATAATAAGTTGATAATTAGTAAGTTAGTTAAAATAGTTGCTTACTGTATTTTAATCACACTCTTTTTAAGATGCTCTCTTAAGTTTAATCCTACTCAACTGGGTCGTTTAATTAAGCTTAAACATTCTCTCATTGTTTTGCGGTAGTTTAATTTAAATAACTTTACGCTTATCTTTACATTAAGCTAAGAAGTGATGTAAAAAGCAAAGCAAATGAATGAAAGTAATTTACATAAAAACTGAGTTAATAAACTCCGAAAATTACCGCAGCACGAAGCTGAATAATAAATCAAGAGTGTATTTAAAAATGAATCATAATGAGGTTTCCTGACATAAGACGATTTATTTTGGACAACTTTAATGTGGGGTTATTGATCTAAGAGCGTACTCTGGTTAACTTCATCAAACAAATTATAAATATGTAAATAAAACCAAGGTCTAGGTCGTTTCTAATAGACCAATAACAACTATCAATGTATAGTACTGCATTATATAATATCATAAACGATAAACACGATTTTCGTTGCTTGGTACTTTATAATTATGTAATTATAAAATATCAGTCAGACAGCATAATTGATCAAATAAAATGCATGTTTGTTAAATAAATTCTTGGAATTAAACTCGTCCACGTATTAATTACAATCATTAATTTTTTTTCAAGCAATGGGTTAGTGTTAGAAAAAATTTTAGAAAATAAATACAGACGCATAGGTTGAACATTGATAATTACGTTCACATTTTGCTTATTTCATCACTGGAAATTCCAACAATAATGAGAATGTGAGTAAAATTATACGTCATAATTAATTCCTTTAAATTTATTTACTCATTTGAATTAATTCATGATGCATTCTTTACGACGAACTTACATGGCTACTGTCAATTAATTTAATTTAAGAATTTTTTAGTAAAACCATATACTCAAAGCAAGCACGTAAATTGTGCTCCTATACAAACATCTTATATCCAATCTTCGACAAAAAACTTTTTGACAATTTCAACTTCAAATATCAATTTTAGTCTTTATAAACCACGGAATATTGAATATCCATTATCGATTCTAGAAGTATTTGTGATATTCAAAAATACATTTTTAATTGTTATCATTAAGTTATAAGAAAAAACCAAATTTAATGTCTTAAAGTCTATTTAGTATCTATTTAAAATATTTAAACTTACATCAAGTTAATAGATGTTTCAATAAGTTGTCCCATAATGCTAAATACTCAATTAATAAAGTTTTTCAACTTTACGAAGCTGTTCTCATATAGGAATCACAATGGAACATTTCGTCACATATCCATCAACTATTTGAATAATGTCATGTTCATGTTAAAACTTAGAAATTTCAAAACAAGTCATCATATTAGTTATTTACTAAAATTACAGCCCTGAGTGTTTTAAAATTGCAGTTAATGTAAAGAAAGTTTCGATGTTAAAGTAGCCTATCAAAAATTGATTAAGTAGCTTACAATAAAAAAAAGTTTGTTTTTCTTATTCAATTTTTTAAGTGTTTGAATATACATGACATCAATTATTAATATTTGGGTAGCATTAATAAACAAATAAATATTTTTTTATTATGCGCAAAAGTGTAAGCAAACATTTTGCACATTAAAGTCTTCAACAAATGCCAAGGCCGGATTAAGGCTGCATAAAAATAGGTAAAAAATGTTAAAAAATAGTACAAATTACCAAATCACATTTATATCACACATAAATTATTAATCAACAACAGCGCCACGCAATTGATTAATAGTGCTAATTTTATCAACGAAAAAAAGAAATGCTTACGAAATGACATTAATTAAGTTGTGAAGCATTTTTTAAACACTAATTTAGTTTGCTTTTCTTATTTTTTGTGAATTATTTTATACTAGTGACTTCGCTTTTTTTTCTATTATAAACAAATGAGATTTTACTGAAATTTCTCTTTAAATTTGTAAATACAGTAACAAAAACAGGTAAATTTGTTTTGAAATGTTTCCTTTTGTGAGCTACTGTAATTTTAACAGCTGTTTTTAACTTCTAAATTGAAGCATTAAGTAAGACATGAGGGCGTCTATATAACTAATAAAATAAAAAATAAATAAGTGGTAACTGCAAGCACTGAATAAACACAGACAAACCAAAGTAAGTGGCACTTAAAAAAATTTATAGGTCATTTACTGTACGTTGATGGCATAAATAAAAAAAACAACAATATTGTTTCATGAATTACAAGTATAGGACCTAAAGCTTATCCACCTGCTGATTGTTTACAAATAAATAAAAATTCTGGTATTGCATCAGTAACAAAAGTACCATAATACATTTATATCCGATCTGGCAACACAGAAACACTAAAAAGACAACATACCATTTTACTCATTACCCATTAAAAGCTTAATACTTTTTTTTTTATTTTGTGTATTTTTTTTTTAAATTCGGAATATGAAAAGGTCAGTGATGAGCACATTGATGGCAATAATGAGCCTTGACATATACCAGTCGCAAGGAGTTCAACTTTCAAGATATAAAATCTTCTAGAAATATATTAACGAAATTTGCTGCTAAAGCTGACAACACAGTAATGAGTAAAGCAATTGTCATACGCATGTTTAGTTGTTAATTAAGTAAAAAATAGCAATTAACATGCACATAAATAAGCGTGACACAATAGATACATTAGTTTATAAGGTACCTTAAGTGACGAAGCAAAATAATAGCCCACAAAAAATATTTTAAAAAAAGACTTATTAAATGCAATCCTTTAATTACGCCGGTGTTGAATGTGTTTACCTAGTAATTATAATTACACTAACAAATAACTCATTGTGGTTAATTATAAACAGTCTTCATCATTATTATACAGTATAATAGGCCTAATTGGTGAATCACAACTTTATAATAAAGGTGTTTCTTTTAACTGTATAAACTAATAAACTATCACTGATTATTGGTTAGGCTAACAAAAATAGTTTACAATGTTATTCAAGTGTTTCTCAAACCTATAACACGCGCGTGCCAACACATTTAAGAATTAGAGTTTGAATTAAATCCTGAATTTTTTATGTATTTTTGTTTTTAAGATAAATTTTAAAGTTCTTACTTTGATATTACAAGGAAAAATCAATTTTATTAAAATTCTTGTAATTTTAAATGCATCAAATTAATGTTTAACAATGACAATAATAAATAAACATCAAAAGTTCAGTATTTCTTTTTTTCTCTAATTTTTTCAATCAATTTCATGGGTAAGTTAAAATTACAAAGCAATATTTTGTTGATGAAAAATAAAAGGAGGTTAAGAGATCGAATAAATTTGATAATCAATAAAGAAGATCTGAAGATGAATTTAACAGCTGACATTAGGTCATCAGATATAACATCATAGCCATATAAAAAGATAATGCAATCTCGTTTCTAATAAATAAGCAACCCAAACATTCAAACTACGAATAATAAAAATAAATAATACTTTCTTTCCACCCCTCCATCTTTCTTCTATTAGTGCTATTAAATAATTGGCCAATATTCATAGGCGCCACTTGTAATGCTCTTCACATTCGACATTGATTAAATAAAACAGAATTTAATGCACTTCCATCAATACACATACACAAGTGTAAACGATAAAAGTGAATAATTATTTAATACATACAAAAATTATGTATGACATTAACTTTGCATCTTTCAAATCGATTGAACGCCACTCAAAACATAATCAAATTAAAACTACCATGTAAAATGCATAAACAAATTTCAATAATTCATTTACATTCACAAACTAATGCCACTTTCAATTTTTTGAGATTAAGTGGGTTAAAATTACGTCAAATTCACACTTTACTGAAAATGGATACAAATTGCTTTTGCAAATTATTCGGTGATTTGCTAATTTATTTGCAAATTTTTGCATTTGGTTAATTGTAGCTTTGTAATTTTTCTGTATTTGCATTTCGCACAATTTTAAAAAAGCTCATTTAAATTTAGCAATTACTTTCACACTTAACTTATATGGACTTCCATGATATTATCAATTTACTTTCTTAAAATATAAAAAAACAGTAATTGTGTCACAATGTATTGCTTTTTTTAATTTACTGTATTCAAATTCATTCTTTGAACTCTCAATCGCAACTCTTGTACAAATAGTAACCAATTTCCACATCATAATAATTTTTCGACAAATAAGTCGAGGACTAAGCTTAGGTATAGTATACATTTCCTATGAATTCAATATGCAACTTCCATTTAAATATCGCCATTGCGTATAATGCTGTCAAAATTAATATGCAATATACGGTATACTCAACCACCATTTCAAAAACATATCCCGCAAACCTAAATGACTGAATAATAAAAGAATTTATCTTTCTATTGGAATACCGCACAATTAATTCAAAAAGGACATCAGAAAATCATTAAAATATCAGCTTTTTTCTATTCTGGTAAATAAATAAATTCAACTGTGCCACTTATGTCTTTAATGAATAATAAGAAAGGACAGACCGACAACCCTTTTAATATAAGAAAGTTAATATTGTCCAACAATACACGTAGACATGTCACTGTCTGTCTACGATGTCAACATTTTCTTTTTAATATTTTCATTTAGCCGACTAAACGAATACTCAACGTCGTATTTTATCTTATTAAATTTATGAAAAAAAAGTAAAAGTTTTTATTGGAAAAAAAAATAACACACGTGTCCTTGCATTTATACAATTTACATGACGATTTGTATGGATGAATTGCTTAGGTACAACAAAACATAACTTTAAATAGTCAACAAATACGACTGAGTCATTAAAAAATATCACGTTCATTTGACTGTAGATAAAAAAATCCATTTTCTATAAGTTATATTAAAAAAAACGTTTTAATAATTCTATATAGCAACGAAACCAGTGGCGCAAATCGCCCAATTGCTTTGCCCCAAACGAATAATGAAGATTAAATGGGGATTTTCTAAAAACACAGTAAACAAGAAAATTGCTTTTAAAAGTTGAGTAAAATTACTATGATTTTACTCGTTGTACGTGCAAAATCAATAGTGAAAGATAATAACACCCTTTGCAAACCTTTTAATAACATTTGTGAAAACAACAAGGAATGGCTGCTTAAATGATGTAATAGATGATAACTGTTAATAGCCTACACTTTACACAGTTACCTTAAAGATTTTTCTACATTGTATTTAATACATTGTATTTTATGCTATACTATTATGCTACGAAAGTAGTGTTACATACTGTATTGTACCGAGCAGTATCATTATTTATTTGGAAACAGTATTATATTTCAATTTTTAATCAAACACAGTATAAGGGGTGATTTTTTTAAATTGAAACGCATTTTTCCTCAAAGCATGAAAGAAACGGGAAAATGTTCCATTCCAACTAATTAGAGTTTGTCCCATTTCTTCACTGGCATTTTATATCTCCATAGCAAGAAGATAAAAACAAGAAAAAATGTCATTTAAATTAATAAGATTTGATCTCGTTTTCACTATTAATATTGAAAAAAAGTGTTTCTGCTTAGAAAATTACCAGACCTAATCACCATTAATTTCATATAAAAAAGCATCATTTAATTGTGATTGAAAGCAAGATTAAGTTACCTTGTAATTAAATTTAATTAATAATTGCTTTACTGTACTTAAAATGTACATATGTGTTTGCATGGCAATTGCAATTTTATTTTTGAAATAATTTATTTAGGAGAAAATATAGTAAATTTCGGTTTAAAAAACATAAAATGATCCTTGTAAAATTTCTGTGAAAAGTTAACTGACCTTATTTTTGCATTAACAAACTTATTGCGAAAATTGCTTCAATAAACATCAAACCAATAAATTTGAAAAATTAGATTAGATGAACCAATCGTTTAAATGTAAGTCAACACGTACTGTACAAATTACATTACTGCAATAACTTAATTTTCCACATAAATTTTCGGAATAAACCGTATTTACCGTCCTAAATTTCTTATTTTTTTATTACAAATTATCTCTCTAAAGTTGATGTTAAGAAGGGGGGTGGAGAAGTGAAGGGAATTTTATTTGAAATTCAACACGACGTAAAACGATGAGTAATCGGCTGATTAAAAATTATATTTTTCTTCTCGTAGTAAACGTGATCTTAGTTTAAAAATGTTAAGGTCATTCTTTCACTACAGGTATAAAGCCTTTTAGCAAATAAACATTTTTTTTATACAAGAAGGTCCACTCCAGTCACAATAGAATAGATAGAAAAAAATAAAGGTATGTCGTCAATGGGTAAATAATTTAACATCATTATGCCAATTTTTTTACCTATTTTGAGTTACGTTATTTATGTCGGTTTTGCACTTGTAAGAAAAATTAAACAACATAAAACAACAAAGAAAAATCTAAAACCCAAAAAAAAAGAAAAATGTTTTCGTTCATTTAAAATAGCCATTTTACTAATTTACCATTAAAATGATTGCCAAATTAGTTTTTTTTAAATAGTAATGAATTTTAAACACCAAAGGCCAAAATGTCACTGCAACAGCTAATGATTAACTGTTGCATGCATTATTTATGTACAAGTTAGCACCAATAATAATTAACAAACATAGCATTTATGATTTCTCAGATATAAAATGGCAAAACATCTATTAAGAGCACTAAATAAAAGTGTTAATTTTTGAACAGTTATTATTTAAAAATAGAGGAAAAAAAAGCTTTTAGGCCAACATAAGATACACATTAAGTGTGGCATCATCTGCTTTTTCATCAGTGACAATATTCTTTATGCAATAAACGTAATTAGTGTTACATGATTAAAATGTTTAATTTAATTGACTCTTACAATATATCAAACAATTATTTTCATCATTACGTGCTTTCACCAGTAGCTAAAAAAATGTGTTACGAGTATTGAATTCCTTTTATAATCACGTAAAGTTATTAGTGTATTTGTTTTTACCAATCGACAAATGTGAGGAGGCCTACTAAACTTCAATCACCAAGTTTAAGGAATTGTAGGGAATTTTTTGTGTGCGAGAAAATCAGGAAATGAGTACATTGTAGCATTGAATGTAATAAAAGTAAATTTTGTGACATGTCATTCAACGTGCAATTAGCACATCAGAAATTTCAATTACAGACAAAACGAATTATTATACTAGGGATTAAGGCCATTTACTGTCTTTAAGATCAACTATTCAAATTTTATGCAAATAACATATTTTTGTTGCATTATAATAAATCTTTTTTTTACATTTAATTTTTAATGAACATGTTTTTGTAGTATCTTAATTTAAAATTATTTTGCATTTTGTCAACGAAGATACCATATTTATTTTTCCAACTGATTTATCCAACATTTACAGAACTGAAGAAATAATTCTATTTTTATCACTTTTTTCGTGAAAATTTCATAAGCACTTTCTACTATTATTCATTTTTTTGTATTTATTAAAATATTTCGTAATTGTTTCTTTCTTACATTTGTACTTTGCATATGAATGATTTCATTATTTTTTTCCAATAATTTTTCTTTAGACAACTTACAGTATATTAACTAATTAACCGTGTACTTATATATATATTTCTTATTACCACAATTTGGTAATGGCTCACACTTACCATGAAATTGACATTTGCGATTACTGTACATTCCTAAAATGTTTATAATACTCGTATCATATCATTGCAGTTAATCAACTTATTGTACTTTTATATCATTTGTTAAACCAATTATTAGTCTAATATACTGTACTAACTTACTGTTACAACACATACCTAATAATTAGCTTCCGAGAAATGTTTCTGTTTATTAACTCTAAGCAGCTAATTTCAGTAAAATATGGTCACTGTAGGTGTTACTTGTCCAAAATCAAATGTGGTAAATGACCTCAGTACAAAATCCATTATAAATTTATACTACAACACAAACGATTTTTTTTATCTTATTAAGCAGATCATTTACGACAAATCAACCTTAATTTTTTTCTATTTAGAAATACTGGTTAATCATAAATCCAAGTTAGAAAAGCAATATTAAAGTTAATAACATAGCATTAACACGTGTAAAACAAAACTTTGAAAACTCTCAACGTAATAGATAATCACAAAATATGAAAGACGTAAAGAGGTTACCGGTCTAGTAACCCTTTCAATATAACAAAAACCATTGCTTTCTTATAAGAAAATATTATTTTTGTTAAAATTATTTTTCCAAAAAAAAAAAAAAAAACATTTTTTACTTTTAAAAGTAGTAAATTGCTTAAAAATTATACTTCAATAATATCAATATAAAATTACTTCAAAATATCAACTATTTTTTTATGTATAAAAAAGTGATTTCTCATGTTCGGCATAAACGACATTTACTCAAGCAAATAACATTTCAAAGAAAAAAATATAAAGAAAGTAAAAAAAATAATGTGTTGTTCTCATCTTCGTACTTATCAATTTGTCGATTGCAAAATCGATAAAGATATTCAATAAGTTGAAGATTTGTACTGTAAGAGAGTTAAATTGCGTAGAGAAATACTTTCACCAATTGTCATAAAAACAGTATACAGTATGCCACATTGACACACATAAAAATAGCAACAAAGCATTCAAGACGAAAATTAATTTAACTTTAAAGAAAAATTAATTAACATCACCTAACCGTTGCATAAGTACTAATTTACAATGTTGAGAAATTATCCAACAATAATGAACACAAAATTGATAGATATTTTGTAATTTACAGTCATAATTTACTGACAAAATTTCACAAACTCACAGCAACTGAAATTATTATTAAGTCAGTAAAACTTTAAAAGCGTTGGAATTTTTTTTTTTAAATTACTGTAAACTTAAATAGACAAATTAAACACAATAAACAAAGAATCAAAATAAACGTGAACGATACTTAACGCATTGGCTGAGATTTACATACACAATTTTTGAATTGTTAAAATTTTAATACTGTATATCCACTTATCTTTACTGTAATCACGTCTTTTATCTTTGCAAATAATTAACGAGGTGTATTTACGTCACTGTATTGTTATTAAAAGCAGATTTTAATGCGGGTCAAATTGGATGAGTAAGGCCGTCTGATGAATCATTTTTATACAGTATATTTTGGCGATTTCAGTTTATTTTTTGCGTTTTATCAGTGTTTTGTTTTAAGCAATACTTTTATTTTACATCCTTTAAGCATTTTCAATGTCACGATAAAATGAAAGCTGAGAAAATATATTTTTTTCTTTGATTTTTCTTTCCTTCTTTTTTTTTTTTTTTTACTATAGTCTCAATCACCTACAGAACTTACGAAGCAGTCATTCAACATGTTGCTCGAATTTTACATAATTTTTTTTTATTAATAAACAAAACACAAACATTTTTGTTTCGTCATTGTGTAATTATCATTACAGTACAGTACAGTGGTAGTGAATGTACCTGATAGACGCCCCCACACGCATTTGGTCTGCAGGCGCCAGGATGAAACAGGATCTTAAAAAACTGCTCATGGAGTCATGACTCATAAGAGCTGGATGACTTTTCCAAATTACTGTATTCCTATTTTCTCAAAACCTTAAAGGTGTTTTTTCTCATCAATTTAAAAAAAAAAAAACTAAATTGCAAAATACTTGTAATAGTGAAAAAGTGGTCAAGCATTTTGTGACGAATTGAATGGAAAAGGTTAAAACAACAAAACGATTACATATGCTTATCCTTGACTGAAATATTATGTTTATAATGTCTAAGACTATGTGATAGTTGTTGCTAATAGATTATGTCATTGTTTTTATCTTGGAAATATAATATTACAGATTTTCAAACGTTAATAACTAAAATTTTTAAGTTCAGATTTTACCAATAAATCTAAATAAACGCTTTCTTTAATAGAAATTTGTAATATACTACAACGATGGAGGCTCAAGATAGGAGTGTTTAAAAATTCCCTCAATTTTCCATTAGCAATAACACAGCAGGCGGCTTTTTTTGTAATAAAAAGCAAAATGGCTTCAAAGGCTTTTTCTTTTAAGTAAAAGAATGCAAGAATTAGCAGTAATTTGTTTCCTGTGCTGTGTCATATGCGATGCACAGTTTAATGAATTATTGTCCAACGACTTCACAATTGAAAAGGACGATTTTGCAATAAACATAGTAAAACAATGCTTTTGAATAAATCTGACAACTTTTCAATGGCGTGATTATTGCAACATTTGCATTACACAAAGTGTAAGTAAGTGCCTAAAATGCCCTAATTTTCGACGCATAACGAATAATACAGTGATCATCAATATTGTACAAAAAGTTGGAGTACAAAATGGCATTGAAATGTACTAACAATAATTAATGCAAAAGATCGCCGATTAAAATGGTAAAAAGTGTAAAATAAGCGTATTTAAAGTTAAATATCTCAAAAATGTAAGTTATAGTACATACTGTACACGCACTAAAAATTCCAAATAGATATTGAAAAAAAAATTAAAAAGATTAAAAATTTTAATTTGCACAAAATTAAAAAAAAAAATAAATACGAGTATCAAATCTTACAGGAGTATATTACAACGCTACATTTCACTCAAAAACAATAATAGATGATAAGATTTACTGTAATAAAGAAGATTTTCAAAAAAAAAAAAATTCTAAATAAGCATTTAGAATTTTTCTTTGGAAACTGCCCCAAAATATAGCTCTACCACCAAACACAAGTTATTACTATCATAGTCAAACTGTTAAATACAATAGATTTAAATTTCAGAGAAGCGTCGCGTGTTATTTCTATTAAACTAAACAGCTCACATTAATCAAATAAAAATTTGAATTTTACTTAATCACAATCTCACTACACATTCAAATAAGAATTTTATTATTATACTGTACAGTATGTTTTTCTTTTTTTTATAGGGTTAAATGCATATTATACGCTTATTATTTCAAAAAAATTTAGAAATTATTTTCACACTTTCATCGTGTTAAAATGCTAATAAAAATCAATTAAAATAATGACTGTAATTCAGTCGTGTAACTCCTAAACAATTCTCTAGTTTAGTTAAACATAGTAATTTCACTTAAAAACCTAAATTGATTAATTAATAAAGTGTTTATAAATGACTTATTTATAAACTGTCGTGAGTTTGTAATATTTAATTATAAACGTATTTATTATGTGTAGGAGTGATAACTTACTGTTTCTAATGTATAAGATAAATATCCGATGAGTCAAACATTCATTTGAATTTTTACCAGTAGCAAATATTTGGTGACCTTTGTTTATAATAACTAATTTCGCTCATTTATTTTTTAAAAGCGTAAATTTGCGCTTATAAATAGTATGTTATTGAAAAAAGTCAAAAATATTTGAGCAAAATTAGCAGCTCAGAGTAATGTGATATGGTGATTTATCTTTGTTATGCTATATGCTCTCAGAAGAGCGATGACTTCACCTATACATTTGTACAGTACTTTTCATTTTCATTACAGTAGCATTATTATTATTATGGGTGGCTTTGTTCAAATGTATTGCACGTCATTGACTGATTTTGTGAGATTACCCATTATTTGCATATATAATATAGCGCTAATTGTTTACAAAAAAATAAAGGATGTAAGTATGTAACCACAAACAGTTATTTCTTTCTATTTCTAGTTTTTTTTTATTTTTGGTTTTTATTGTTCTCTTAAGTTAAGCCTTGATTGCCATGACTTCCGTCAACCTCAATACTTTCAGATGCCCACTTGACCCTTATTCATGTGCTGGTCAACTTTTTACATTATCTATAGGACCTATTATATTATATTAGCACATAAAAATAAGAAAATATTTCTACTGTGATACGAAATGTGATGCCTTGGTACCCACAAATTCATATGATTTTACTACAAATCAATCGTTTTATTTTGATGTTTTCAATTCCAATATGATGAGTCAACACCTTGGAATTTTTTGTTTGATAACGAAATCTCTACGTCGACCTTTCAGTCTTTTATAGCATTGAGGTATTATATTTTTTAAAAGAAAAATATTATATTTGAATGTGTCGAAATGACTGCTGTGTGTGTATACAAAATAACGGTAGTTTTTTCTTCTTCTCTATATAATATTTCTTTTCAGGTGTATTATTTTATTTTCTTCTACTTTTGAATTGACAAGAAAGCATTTAAAGTTATAAACATTGTTGATCGTGACATCACTTTTGTCCCACCACCCACATACAGTACAGTACTTTACGTATTTTTGCATTTTCTGTAGAAATATACGCATGACCGACAATTTAAATTTTATACTCTTATAAATTTTTTTTTGGGCTTTAATTGTATGCACAATAATGATTAATAACAAACTTTTGTGAATACAAAATGATTTTTACAGTTGGGTTTACACCTTTCAAATACACCAAAAGGTATATCCATATTATAATAAGTTATATATTAATAAGGTTCATTATTTGACGAGCAACTAACTTAAAATAGATAATTTATTAATTAAAAATCAATAAAATATAACTGTTTTGTTTTTATTTCCGTCTGCAATTATGCAATATAAAATCATTTCACATACAAACCACACCCAATTAAAATGCGACAATCGTTTTTATCAAAAATAAAATGACTGAGTTTTCCCACGTGTAGACAAAATGACTGAGTTAGTTATATTTTTAAGAAAAATTTATGCTGTTATTAATTATTCTAATGGTATAAATGCGATTTAAAGCTACCGAGACAATCGCATAAAAATAAAATAAAAAATCCCATTGCCAACTACATTGTAAGCATACCTACTTAGCTATATAAATGCAAATTAGTGACATCAAACTAAAATCCAACAATTGTTATAAGTTTAAAATTTCATTTTAAAAATTAAATCCATCTACTGTACTTCTACTGTATATTGAACCATTATAACAAACTTAATAGCCACTCTTAAAAAATAATTCCAAACAGATTGCAATTTTAGGCCAAGAAATACATTGAAAATCTAAGTTAAAAACAAACTACATTATTATAAAAATTGATTAAATAATAAGAGAGAATAATAGCTAATATGCATGGTTAGCCTTCCATAAATAGCAGATGTGTTGGAATGCAATCGAAGTTGCTAAATAATAAAACTTTTATTTCAATAATGTCCATCAATGATTCAAAGTAACACACCAAATGTGTATTAATGAAATTCACATAATTCACAACAACCTAGTAATTCGATTAATACCCTCTCAGTATTATAGGTTTTAACCGTATAGTTATTATATCATCATGGCCCACTGATTTCTGTGTCATTTATCAATAGATTCAATAGCTTTCCAACATTTTCCCACAAGTGCTAAATAATAAACAGATGCATCAAAGTCAGCATTACTGACAAATAGATTTAAGTTAGTCGACAATGGAAATTCAGGTGGTAAAGTTTAATAACAAATAATAATTGTGACTATAAAAACTGCTAAAAATTTACAGCATTCAAATTTAGGCTTTTAAGGCACCAAATTTAGCATTATAATCACAAAAAATCAGTTTAAATAATCTGAATTAAGATTTTGACTTGAACAAAATTTGGCAAAAAACTATACCATTATTACTTGTACCATATTTGGTTCATCAAAACCAAAATTTAATATTTAGGATGCAAAATGCAATATTTAGGATGCAAAATGCAATATTTAGGATGCAAAATGCAATATTTAGGATGCAAAATTTAATATTTAGGATGCAAAATGCAATATTTAGGATGCAAAATTTAATATTTAAGATGCAAAATTTAATATTTAGGATGCAAAATTTAATATTTAGGATGCAAAATTTAATATTTATGATGCAAAATTTAATATTTATGATGCAAAATTTAATATTTATGATGCAAAATTTAATATTTATGATGCAAAATTTAACTTTTAGAATTCACAATCTAATTGAACTTACTTTAATCCAAAAAAAAAACTAAAAAACCTAATAAAATTTAATTTATAAAATGAAAAATTTTGTTTTTTAAATCCAAACTTAATTTTTAAACATCCCAAAGTGTAATTTCTCTAATAAAATTAAAATAATAAGCCACATTAAAGCAATGACGAAACAATTCAGTAAAATTTAAATTTCATTACAGAGCACTACACACTTAAAAATTATAATAATAAAAAATACATTGTTTACCATAATAATTATAATAAAGGCACATGATTTTGCAACAAAATCCTTTATTATTGTAACTAAGTGTAGTTACAAACATATTACAGTATGCAGAACACTACTGTTAAATTTTCAATTTACAATATAATACTAGACGGAAGTAGTTTAGCTACAACAGGTTTAAAACGTTTAATTTTTTTTTTCATTTCCAAAATTGCAATTAATAAACAAAAGCGTCTGCATTTAAGAGTGTATACTTGTATATCAGTACACACGTCCTTTATTACTTTAAAATATAGCTGTGAAAATCGTTTTTAAAAAAGTAAATTTAATTTAAAATATAAGTTAAGTTTCCGCACTGATGAGTAAATGGGTTCTTTCCTTACCAATATCACCTCAATCTAATCTAATCCAATATATTTACATACGGTGAAATAAAAGAATTCTTTAATAAGCACCGAACATAAAAACTACAAAACATTTAAAGCTGGGCTGATAACTAAAAAAATAAATAAACACTGCAATGAAAATAAACACAACTACCCAGCAGTGTGAAAAAGACAGTGAAACTAATAAACATACGCTAAGATTTTTGCAACCCAAAAAACGTAAACAAATTTACATATAAAATGATTTAGTTGACTGAATTCACCTGAAAGTCATTTGATTTCCAATATGCATTTAGTCAGAGTTGGCTTTAGTAACTGTGGGACTCAACAGTAAAAAACAAACAAACAGTATAAACTAATTTTTTGTACATACAGTACATGAGGTGTTCTGCATTTTTAAAATCAATTGTATCATTTTAGACAATTTACAATTGTGCATTTTTTAAAAATGTTTTTAAGTTTGTTTTTAAATATAATTTTGCATACTTTTAGTAACGCAAAAAGACTTGGATAAATGTTTTCAACATAATAAAGATAAATATTTTTTTTAGATATAAAAATAATTAATTACAAATGGCTTTCTTGTTGTTGAAGTAAATGGTTAAAGTTGCATTTGATGTTGCAAACACATATAAACATGGTCAAAATTTCCGGAAATAATTTTAAAAACTTCTTTTAAGTGTGAAATCCAAAACCAAGAATTTAAATAATTTTAGCCGAAGTCGTTAACCGTGAGCCATTTCGATTAATTATTTCCAATAGCAAGAATTGATAATTTATTCATCTGATTAATATCATGCATAACATATAAATGGCAGAATTAAAGTTAGCATACATTTGATTTTAAATGCATACATTATTTTTAACATTTTTAACCCAATGAAGATATCATAAAGGATGTTTAAATTCGTTGTTTGTACAATTAAACGCTAAAAACAGCGACTTTCAGCAAGTAAACTCATTAAACCTGTCTAGTGAGGTTCCTTCAATTGTTTCAAAACAATGTCACAACTTGTTATGTAAATCGAGACGTTTTTGCTAATTAAGATAAAAAAACCATAAAAGTATGCAACCGAGCAAGTTCATTAAAAACAAATCACATGCAATAAAACTATCATTAAATAATTATTATACAACACGACTTTCACTAAATTTAAACATTAAATCAGTTAAAACTGTCTCGTGTTAAATAATACCAGTACATTTAAAACTAAAGTAGTTATTCATGAGCTTCAACAATTGACAAGATAACTGTTGAATAGCTTAAATTTATCTATTCCACTAAAAAAAATATCCTTAAAAATAAGATTTATTTAGTGTACCTTGTTAAACTTTTTGCCTATTAAATTCCAATTAATTAGAGTCAAATATTCTAGTAAGACCTTGTCAAGGTCGACAACAGAGTCGTCTAATCAGTGTGAAAGAGACGTGTTACATTTTTATATAAGAAAAATGCGATTTCAATGTAAGTTTAGTGGCAGTTTAGGTGTGGCAGACAATTAAACACCAGCTCCAATGATAACACTATTTAGTTTTTCAATTAAGTCTACATAGCAAACTATATGTAGCTATAAGTAGCTAAATCAAATATTCATTGAAATAATGAAAAAAAAAATAACAAAAACGTTATTTGAGCGCTAGGGGTTAAATATGTGTAACAACCCAATACAGTATACTGTTTCTAAAATATCAAAATGATTATTTTTTCTTATTAATATAACAAATAGATTTAATGACCCAATTTTACTAGGGTATAAACCGTATAATGTATCAAATAATCAAATCTATATAATAATAATGCAGCTAGACAACATAATAAAGCACTTGAAAACTGCTCTCCCTTTAATTAAAAAGCAATAAGCATTACGTATACTACTTTTAAGTTATTTACTGGGATGGATAAAGTATGAAAGATAATCCAATTTTTTTAGTACTGTATTATTTTTTATATAATAAAACTTGGCTGCGTTTTTGAACTAAGTTTTCTTCATATTTAACAATGCATTTTGATTATAACTTAAGTACTGATACTTGTGCTTTATTGATAAAAGATATTTTTTCTCACCTGTACTGTTCATCATTGACATCAAAATTATTAAAATGATTTATTTTAATATTTTACTTATTATTTACGAGTAAATATGATGGTTTTATGCCCATTTTTATTAAACAATTGAAGAACCTATAGTGTATTAAACACTGGAATACAAGTATTTCTTTATGATAAGAAAATTTAGTTTCAAATAAACTAAATTTGACGTGGAAATTAAAATAAAATTTAAAATGGCTTAATAAATAACTTTAACAGCACAAGATCACATTTCGAATTGACATTGAATAATTATCTTAAATGTGCCAATTAAAAATACTGCTAATGAGCTAACAGGAAGTTTAACTGCTTTTCAAAAACTAGTAATTGATCGATGCAAATTTCTATTAATTATTTTATAATTAATACAATCTACTACATAATGTTATCTATGCAAACGTTTATTTTATATTTAGCAGAGACTAAAGCTTATGCAAGAATAAAATTTAATAACCAAAACAAAATTTTAAAAGGATGACAAATTTGTTTACGAAATAAAAAATGTAACATCATTAAAATGTAAATAATTGATACACGATGCGTCCTATTCAAACTTTCCTAAAAATTCTTTTTGAAAATAAAAATGATTTCAAAATACAATATTAAAAATTCTGCAAAAATATTTAATATTTGCGGAGTATAAAAAGATGCCAAACATACTGTATATGACATTGCAAAAAAAAAATAATAAAGTTTACCAAAATTGCATCAACTGAAAATGTATTTCCATTATGTAATCGACAAATTACAATAAGAAAAATATATGACCACTTTTTTCAATTTCTCATCAAAATATAGAAAAAGTTAAAAACTCTTCTCGCATTCCATTTAAAAGCTATTCATTATTAAAGCCATTTTGGCAAGTGGAGCGACCCCTTTCATATTAGTTTTATATTAACTTTCATCACTTACATTTAATAATTACATAGCATAAAATTGTTTAAGGCAATTCGATGAAAGTCTTTGGTCAAAAACAGCTATATTTATATTTGTTTTTAGGTCAGATTTTTTACTTCAATCTATAATGTGATTATTTACCTCAAATAATGCTAAAAGTCATTTAGGTGACCGGCTTTTGGTGGTCACTTGACCAGTGTCACGTATGTCCAAAAGCAAAACGACCATCAATAACCTGCCAATTCAAATTAAGCACTAAAAAACTAATTTTATAACAAAAAAATGTCTGGTCAAACCCTCTAAAATAATAATCTCAAAATAATCTGTAATTATTGATAAGCTAAAATTTGTATATCATTAGTTAAATATAACTTAAATTTAGTAGGAAGAGTTCATCAAGTTTGCGATAAAAAGATGACCCAATAACACTTTCTATTCACTATGACACCTTAAATAAATTTAAAAAAAAGTTGTCTATAACTCAAAAGAGTGGACGTTGAAAATTCTTTAAATCAAACAGTAAATCTGACAACTAAGAATTAACAGCTGTAAATTAAAAAAAAAAACCCCAACAGCTTGTCCAATCGTAATATCACCCTTTGGAAAAGTTTGAATAAATAAAAGTGATCTAAAACCACGAAAGAAAAAGGTGTGTCTAAAGACTAAACTACTTGATACTAAGAAAATGTAAAGTGTAATAATATCTTGAGAAAAAAAACCAAATGGAGAAAGCAGAGCAAACACGAAACAGTGATAACTGATCTAAACAAACGAACGAGTTTTTCAAGATGAAAATTCACGAATTTTTTAGCACTTTGTACAGTACAAACTGTACGAGTTTTAATGTAAAAGTTAAGTAACACACATATTATAAGATGTTTTTAGAAATTTCGATCAATTCAATCTGCAACTACAACAGAAAATACAAAACCTAATTAAGTCATTCACTCGTACACAGTTGCAAGTTTAGCAAACCCATACACTGTTTAAAAGCTTATTGTAACATGCCGTAATTAAAAGTAAATTTCGTCATTAACATCACTCCTTTAATTGTTAGATATAATAACAATTCCAACTAAAATAATAGATCAGAATTTGTCTAGACTGCGCAATGCATTCTAGTGATGTTATCAAACTTTCACGTTAAGTTTAATGTTTATTCCAAGTCATCTAGGTGTGCCTACTACTGGCCCCCCTCTTCCCCTTAAACTTTGAAAATAACAATCAATCAAACCTGTCTTTAATGTAACTAATGCTCAATGGAAAAAGTAGCAATGTTTCCTGTTAGTAACCATTGACGTTAATAAGTTTCCAGTTACAGTAGTTCCTTAAAAAGTACGTCATGAACAAAAACTTAAACAATTTCAGTTTCTCTAAGTCGAAAATGTTGAATTACTGAACCAGAGGAAATAATTAGACAACATTTTTAACACTGACTTTAATTCGTTTTCTTAAGAAAACCATGCAAAGCCCACTATCAATTACAAAACGAGACAAATTGATATTGAAACCAATGTAATTTAGTCTCGTTTATTAAAAGTTACAAGGTGTTTTTTTTAAAACAGACAAAATGTTAAAAACTTATTACAATTTATAAGAATCGTTGTGATCCTTTTATGTAATCACTAACAAACAGAATTTAATGAATTTGAATAATGGCATACAGTGCTGTAACTATGAAAATTTATCATAAATTTAGTTTATAACTATAATCGCTATTTAAAATAGTACAAAAATCACATTCATTTAAAGTGCCATCTAAACTAGGACACTGTTTATCTCCCCCCCCCCCCCATTAATTATCAAGGAAATCACTTTTAGGAGTTTTTTCGGCTACTGTAAATACCTTAGCATGGAAATTACTGTGTGATTAATTTTAACAATTTCTTGTTGCATTTTTTCTATTCATGGCCAGATTACACTTAAAGATAAACAATTAATTTGGTCAATACAGAACTGTAATAAATGACTTTTTTGGTTTTCTTAGTTTAATTACACCTGAAACAACAAAATTTCGTGTCATTTATGTCATATCGGTTAGCCCTTGATTAACTTGGTTTCGTGGTTACTGCGCCCTTTATTCGTGACTATTTTTTGATTATTCTATTACTTTACAGCTACTGTTTGTGTACTTTTCAATTGGAAAAATAACAATAATACGGTGAACACGTTTACTGTTTTATTGGCTAGTTAAAACTCTGCATATAAAAATAGGTATCCTTTTTAAATATGAATTAATTTGTGGTGGAAAAACACCAACCTCTTCTTTTCAGACAAATTTAAAGGTTTGTTAGAGGTGAACTGGTATTTTTGGTCTTTTTTTATTTTGTTTATGTTGTAGCTGTGTGAGGGACAGGAACTGTAACGTTTTTCTGTGTACATACCAGTTTCAGAAGTTGATCTACATTAGAATTGGTATTGTGTTGTTTTTCCTTTATTATTTGATAGATAAATCTACACATGTCATTGTGCTCGCTGGCTGCTGCTTTCATGTGTTTTTGTCGTCTGTGATATAGTTTCGATAACATAGTTTTTAACTCGATTTACCTTTTTTTATATGTAGTTCAGATGCTGTGCTGGTCATGTTTTTTATTTCTGATAAATATCTTATTTTTTGATTAATTTACTGCAAGGCATTTGCATTTGTAAAGCGCACTGCAAATCCATACAGTATATCCTTGTTAAATCTAGTAATTTTATCAACAATAAATTAACTACTGAATATGTTATGCACATCTGAATCCACAGTATGGCCACTTTTTAATGTGATGTTTATGTATACAGATAATAAATGAAATTAACTATTTAAAATAATAAATCATGTTTCTATTGCAAAAGCTGTAGACAAGTAAATTTATCACTTAGCAATGCTTTTATGATTAACCAATTTGTTTTCACATAGTTTATTAGTACTATTATTTTCTTAAGCAAATGTTATAAATTAGCCTTGTTACTCTTTATTGATATTTGGTACTACTATATACTCAGTCTTGTAAAAGTTAAAATACAAACTAAAAACTTTAACTTTTTGACAAATTGGCTTTGCACAACAATTGCATAGTCATTTGCAAATTTGTACTAAAATAACATCAGTTACTGCATGCATATTTGACTAATTTCAAGTCACTAAATAAAAAGCAAGTAACTTTTAGCTCACAAACATACTGTAATTTTGATCAGTTACAATATCACTACACTGATCATACACTTCTCAAAGAAATAAATCAATAAAAGCAAAACTTAACAAAAGAATTTGCGGTACCTGGCCATATCTGCAAGGTGAAATTAAGTGTGAAAATTGTGCTGCATCATTGTAATAGCGACAGTATAACATAACCATTGACAGTCACCACAAAATAAAAATGCAAAACCCGATCGACTCGATCAATGCATATTTAGATCAACTTATTAAACTGTCACCAAAAAAAAGCTTTCCAAAATTAAAAAAAATAGGGTAAAAGTTGCTCCATTGTGCAAATTCGATTATAACTTAACAGCCAATGTCAAAACAGTACTAATTTAATACAAGTCAACTTTGTGCACTTGAAATTAACAAAACTCAAGGTCAATAAGTTTGGGTGTCAACAATGAAATAACAATCTCACATATTTAAAAGATTTCAACTCTTGATATAACTTAGTAATGGTGGTGTATTAATTAAAGTCACATTTCCATAACAACTGGATTGTCGCATAAGTTAATACGTATTTTTTCCTAAAGGATTCCTCAAATACTAATAGAGATAAAACGAACGAACTTGTGCAACAACTTATCATAAAAATAAAACCAATGTTATTTAAGGTTAACACCAATTGAACTTCGTTTAAGAAAACATTTCGAGTTAAATAGATTATATTATGCATATTATAATATTTACTTGTATTCCGGGTATTTAGTGCTAAATACCAGTTCAGTCAGCGTGCAAATAAAATTAATGCAAAAAGATGGGTTTTTGTACCTGTCAAAACGAGTAAAAGCAGTATTACTGCATTTTTTATTATGCTTTCCCAAATTCCCACCCTTTTTAACTGCATTCATCTTTTGTTTGCCCCTCTTCTAATAAGTTGTTTCTCTTCCTTTTTCTTGTTTCTCAATCGTCGTCGCTTTAATAACCAATACGTTGTTAATAAAATATTACAGCAAGGTAAGGCTATTGCGCTCTAGTTTTGGCCTACATCTAACAATGTAGTCGCGGCACGGCGTGTTGTTTAATAAAATGAACCAAAAAACTTACCCAACAAAATAAAAAAAAATCTTTGTGTAATTTTTTTTTATTCTCTCCCCTCTCTCTATCTCTGTAGGTAAGTGTGTTTGTTTTTTTGATATTAGTATAACGGTTCTCCATGTAATGTAACCAGTCTGGCCGACATTGGATGGAGGGAGGGGTTTCCAGATATCTAACCAAACTAGATACTAATGATTTGTATATGGAGCAACATCTAAACACAACTGAAAAGAGCTTTTAATCGTTAATAGCTTGTCAGTCCGACGCTGGTTGTCAACGCTGGCGCTGTCGATTTAGCATCCGGACGCGAATTTTTCGACAAATTATTTCAATTTTTATATCATGGAGTGACCGAGAAATATTTACCCAGATGATGACGTCGTGACTTACTTTTTATGGTTTTTCTTCCATCTTCATCAGATTTTTCTCTTACAGTGTTTGCTATTGTTGTGTGTGATGGGATTATTGTACACATCATCATCTTCCGACATTGTTGTGCACATGCGCCTGGTTGCATCTTCAATTTCTGTAATATTTAAAAATGCATGTTTTTAAAATGCATTCATATGCAGGAATTTAGTACAACAGGAATTATTTTTTTTATCAGAAAAAAATAAATTAAGGTAAATGCAATTTTATGTCCTTATATTGACAATTTTATACAATTTCCTATTATTTGTAATGTTTTGTAGAAGTGAATGTGTGTATTGATTATAGAGTATTATATAAACATTTGTGATATTTATATTTAAATGTACACCTGCGATCTAAAAATATTAGGCAGTTTTACACGCAGGGATCAAGTGGTAAAATTGATAGAAACCTCTTTTATTGTTGTATTTACAAAAGCCCCCCTTCTCTTTCAATTCATTACATAATAGCACACACAAATATCACTGAACAATAACAATAATGCAAAAAATAATTTCATTTTTTTATACTATTTTTACACAAAGCTCAAAAATGTGTCTTCAAATAATATTTTACCAATTTTTTTTCTTCTAACTAATAACCCCATAATATTTAGGAAACATCGGAAGAATTACCACATTTTAAATTTGTTGGATTAATAGACATTTAGCGATATAATTATCGGCAATAAAACAATAAATTACAACTTTTAACAATAAGAGGTATTCAGAACTATTACCAAATGTGTAATAAAATCTTTGAAGTTTGCAAATTATTCAATTAAGTAACTTATTAGGTCAAATTGTCTAATAAATGGACTGTTTGGGAAAAATAACACTTTCAATATGCCCCTCAGCAATTAACTTCGATTATTTGCTAACTATTTATCGAAAAGTTTATCAGTCCCTTGATTTTAGTCAAAAAAGTTGTAAAGAATAAGTTGCAATAAAAAATAATAGTAAAAAAAAGTTATCCGAATTCACGTTACACGATTGGAAATTGAGTGCAACATATAACTTGAGGCTCTTCAACGAGCAAAGCTTCAGTAAAAAGTGGAAGCTTTAATTTAATGCCCAAGAAATTAATAAATGTAAAGAAAGAGGTTAATCTACTGTATTGCTAATCTGCTTTTCAAAACTTACCCGCTAAATTCATCCATTATAATTATTAAGCATCCATCAGGATCAAATGAAAAGTTACATAAAAAGTTAACCGTTTTGTCATAGTGAACAATTGAATGCTCACATTAATTAAATTGTAGGTCACAGTTCATTTCAGTAATTAATTGACAAAATAAAATAATCATTCATTACAGCAATTGACTGGAAGCAATTCGCTTTAAAGTTTGTTGACAAATTAATTCTATTAATTTAACATAGCACCAAGTTATTTATTATTTGAGGCAAATAAATAGATTTCTTCCGCTCATCCGTGGATTGTTAAATTTTTTTTACCTCTTTGTTTTTTTTTTTTTTTTTTGGATGAATATAGTAATTAAAACACCTATTTTGTCCGCGCCATTACCAACGTCAGCAGTGGCACAAACATACACACGATTCGGCCTTCAGTTCAAAAAAATGACCATGATCAGAATGATCAGAATTCTCAATTTCAAATTCGAAACACGCGAAAATTAAAAATTGAAATAATAGTCTGACCCACATTTGATTAAAACTGCCACTGCTTTAGTTTACATAGAAGACCAACTTCATTCATTAAATAAAACACATAATAATTAAACTTCTATAAATAAATAATAGTTACAGTACTTGAAAAAAAAAACAATGTTTTTAAATATCGAGCAATTAAAATCCTGTATATGAAATGAATTAATTTTTATATAATCCATTATTGTTTAACAAACGGTCACGAAAAAAATGTTGCTTTTTCTCAATAAAACCACATGCAATAAATTTTTCATATGAAAACGGGCGCTATCTCATATAATTTCAAAAATCACTACAAAATATTAAAAAAAAACCATAATTTTTTCTTCTTTTAATAATAAAAGTTTATTGTTTGTGGTATATAAAACTGTTTTTGCTAGTCATTTATCAAAATCAAATTACGCTCCGAATCTAATTTTTTCTTTATATAAAAAAAATATCAAACTCACCATAGAGCTACTACTTTTATTGTGTATTTAGACAGGCAACAGGTCTTCCTGGGGTCGGAAGGATGCCCCGAATTTCCCCTTCGTAAATATAATAATGCACCCCTTTCACGCTTCCTCACACCCTATCTCAATCTCTCTTTGCAATATAATAAAATAAATAATCAATAACAAACATAAAGATAAAAAAAAGGAAATTTGAAATTCAAATTAACATCACATCATTGTAACGCCCGCCATACTGTGTATAAATACAATGATACGCTACTTACAATACAATTATTGGAAAAAGAGAGAGAGAAAAATATTATATGTGTCAATAAGACATGTCATATACCGATAATGCAATATTAATTTCATGATATGGATGTCATAAGCGACTTACATGGTTGTCAATTATCTTTTTGCGTCCTAAATGCTTCGATTGTCAGTAATTTTGAAATCTTTATTAAGCTTAATTTCTTAAGCTTAAAAAAATCTCCAAAATAAATTGATTTAAAATCTAACAGAACTTACTTAAAAAATTACTAGTAATTGGCTTGACAAAAAATGACATTCCATCAAGCTTTAAGCTCATCAATGACCAAAATCACATTACAATGGGCAACTAATGTCATCTTCATAAACATTTGTATAACAGCTTCACTTCATACATTTCAGGCCCAAATAATGCTTATAAATCATGTATTAAAGTTCCCATATTCTCTTATACAAATATAGAAACATAACAAAAAAATGAGTAAAATATAAAAAAAAACTAAGTTGTTACAAACCAGATAATAAAACAATTAAATTAAAATTGGCAAAATCAAAACATATAATATTCCTTGACTTTCAATGACACCATTTCCTTATTAACTGATACAGTACTTAATGAACCTACACTAATTAAACATCAATTCATTCATATCAAGATTTCAATTAACTTATGCATTGCGATTTTCCTTAATATTATTCAAAGTTTTCGCAATTTTCTACATTAAGAAAACGCATTTTTGCAAAATTCTTCATTTATTATTGGTTTTAATTTAATAAATTAATAAGTAATAGCAAGGTTACTTTATGTCAATTAGTGAAAATTAAGTTACAGACCATTGCTACTTAGCGCCCTATGCGTTTATTTATGATTTCACCATTTTATACTAATAAAGTATTATTTTAAAATGTTTTATTTTTTTGCATTTGTGAATGAGAAATCAGTCGTAATTGACTGAACAGAGCGTCCATGAAACACATATATCGTGTACATAAATAAAAGATTTAAACAGTAGATGCCAGTTAAAAAAGCTTATTTTTACATTTACTTGTTAACTTTCTTTTCCTTGCAAACAGTCAGCCGTGAAACAAGTAAAATAAATGTAAAAAGATATTATTCCCAGTCTAAACACACACACAAAAACTTAAATTTGATGAAAATCTGTACTGAAACTCAGCTTGTCCTATCACGAAATTCACAAATAATTTTATTAAAACTTTATTTACGTACAAACAGCTTAAAGATAACCAAATCAAAAAAAAAAAAAAACTGATTTTATTTGTGTAATTCCGTCTTTTATTTTTACAGATTTTGGAGTTAAAAAGTGTTGCGTACGACAAAATGCCAGTTGGTGAACTGCCAAGCATCAAAATAAATATGCAGAAGCAATTTTTCGATAACAATTAAGGAAAAACGAGAAAAACAATTTTTCATATAAAAAGTGACACCTGCAACATCGACCTACTTTTTGTACTTTTAAAAATATTTCAAATTATTTACCAAACCAAACTAAAAAAAGAGAGATTAAGAGAAGAAAGCAAAAACATTTTCAACGTGAAAGACTACTCACTAATTACTTTTTTTTTCTTTCCCAAAAGTAACAATTTGCAAAACAAAAAAAAAATGTGACGTCGTTAATTTTCGCGATAAATTAATGCGTTGGCTGTGTGTTTGATATTTTTAAAGTGGATTCTATTTTTACAGTTTAAAAAGAGAAAGAGTTAATTAGACATTTAAGAGCTATAATAATAATTGTGGTGTAATTTCCCGGTAAAACCCCACACCAGAGTGAGTTCCCAGAGCTTCAGAAATTACCAAGGCAGAGAAAATAAGCAGAAAAAAACTTTTTCACCGGCAAATGCATGAGAGCATCACCGTCCCGTAGAAGGATATAGGATAGTCCAGCACTGCAGCCGGTTAAAGTAAAAAAAAACGTACTCGCTGAGGAATAGGATGAAAATTGATGAGGCAAAATGTGTTGTAGGAGGAGAAAGTGATGTTTTGTTTACGCCGTTGTTTCTTCAATTATTATCATTTGTGAAACTGGTGGAGAAAGATGAGGAGGAGGGCGAAGATGATGTTGGGGAGGATCTGCAGAAGAAAAGGGGGTTGAACAAGAAGGACGAACCAATTCCCAAACAGTGACCTATTATATCGTAGTTTTCAAATAACACTGTATAAGCGATCTACGTAAATCAAAGAAAAAAAACTCATTTTCCAGTAGTGTACGTTGCGTCAATTAATTTCGACACGATTTCTTCGCCAACTTCTTATTCGCTCATTCAAATAACTAAGTGCGCCTGCGTTAAACTACACGTGCAAAAATATCTTAACTAAGGGAGGAGGAGGCATAGGATTTTCTTATAAAAATAATATTGAAAGTGAGTGCGGTGGTGGCTGTGAAAGGGGTGGTTTACTTGAATTACACACACACACAGAGTTACCCTGTGTATATACACTGTTTTTGCAAGTTATCCATTGGGGGGTGTCACGATCGGTACTTGGGTTGCCGGGGGGTGGAGAGAGGTTATAGGTTAGCTTTAAAGTTCACTGAGAAGGTGTAGGTGGAGTGAAAATCCTATATATATACGCGGTGCACCAAGCGTGAACTTCATCAGATCGATACTGAAATGCAAGTGAGTGAACACTAAGAAACTTTTCATCATACAAAAAAAGAAGCATCAGGAAAAAATATATAAAACACTCCGACTATATATTTATATTTGAAAGGGAAAGTTAAAATTTTGCCGTCGGTGAACGCTAAAAATGATCACCAGGAAAAGAACACTGGGTGAACGCGTGAATACTACGGACATTAAGAAAATGTCAGTGATTAAATCTCGTCATTATCGTGGAGCAATTTCGCGTGTGCCATGGATGTTCCCTTCCATGTCCACCATGTTAATTTTAGCTGTTACTGTGATGATGATGACTGTGTCGGTACATCCGACTTTAGCTCAACGACCACCGTATAACCAGACAACTACTAAAGCTCCAATAACAACAGCAAAAACGAATGCCCCACCGAAAAAAGCCACTCCAGCTACTCCAATATATCGGCCGTTTCAACTGCCTGATGTTTTAAGTCAAAGGCCAAAACCTCAAGTTTCTATATCGCCTTACGCTGCCCCATTGGCACTGCCATCGCAGTCAATAAACGATATCGGAGCTTCTGGTCAGCTTGCGATTCAGCTTCCTGGAACTAAACCCACTTCCTTATTACCAGCTGAAAAAATTGTCGGTATTGAGCCGGTGGAGTTGACTGTCAAATTTGATAATGTGGCTACTGTACCATGTTCACCGGAAGTTGTTCAAAGTGTAAAGGACACATTAGGCATTGGGAAATTTTGGGCCTTGTGGAATTACACTGTTACACCGACAAATATAAGGAGCGTCGCCGGTGCCAATAAAAGTAAGTTTACTTTCTAACTTTAAACAATATTTAAATTTAACCGCTCTTTACGTAAGAGTAGTTGCCATACGTAGAATAGGTGAGAAGACGTCTAAATAGGTTAACCTACATAATTTTACAGCATAGAATGCAGATGCAATTCCTTTTAGTTAGAAAAATAAAATACCGAAAAGCTGACCATACGTGTCCATTATGTTTATAATTTCCTTCCTCACGAAAACAAAACAGGAAAAAAATTTCTTAAATAGTGCATCGTTCGATCTTGAAAAAAAAAACATTTTTAATTTATTGATGTAACAAGAGCAAGTAAGTTTAGAAGAAGTTGTCCCCTCGAGACAAGTCTGGTTCGGTGACCCTAAGGTCAGGAACCACAGCTCTAATATTGAAGAGGCGTTCCACTAATGTTTTCAGTTAACTTACATAACATAAATAAAATAACAGGTCAGATAAATCACTCAATATAAAACTAAGTTAAAAGGAAGCAAAACAAAATCAGCAGAATTTAAGAATGAAACAAATTCATCACATTAGTAAATAAAAAAGAAACTAAAAAATAAATAAATAAACCAAACAGGTACTGCCTTTAGCCTTAACTCTTTCTAGAAATTTCTTACTAAAAATAATATGTATATTGACATAATAAAATCACATTTGAATACTAAACCAATTAGTGTAATTAGTCAATGCTTAAACACTTGAAAAACCATTTCACTTGCATTCCTTGTAATTATGAACGCTCACGCACCAACAATTACTACGAAAAATTATTTAGCATAATTCTATTGGTCCAATTTTATGTACCTGTAAAAAATAGGTAAAATTAATTGTAATTTATAGATTACCAAATAATGAATAATTAGTATATTAAATTACAGCAAAAGTATTACCCAAGAACCAATAGAATTGTATGTTAAATATCAAAATTTATGCACTTAAAAACCATTTTCAGTATCTACTGTAAATAATAAATTATTAGTATTAATAAAAAACATTATACTCCAGTTTAATGCATTTAAAAACATAAAAATGTTTCTCAAAGTCAAATACCCAAATGATAATGTCAAAACAGTAAATGTATAATCGGTTAAGTGCTTTAAAAATTACAAAGTAAAATTTTTTAAAATAAAAGGTAATTTATAAAATTTCGAAACTTTAATAAAGGTGGATCACAGTTGATCACGTAACTAGATGTCTAACCTATATAACATAAATGATAGCCAAAATAAACCTCAAAACAATGATTTAAAAAATGCACAACAAAGCCAAGAAAAAATGTTAAACAAAAGGCATTTAAAAGAAAGAGGTTGTATCATTTAAACTGTATCAAGTCCACATACTGTATGTTTAACGGCGTAATTTTCATATGAAAATTGTCAAAGAACTAAGTTACCTTAAATGAGCCACTAAATTATATTTTTTAATTTGACTTGAAAAGAAAATTTTCCGTCTAAACACCACCACAAAAAATTATGCTACTGTTGCTGCTCCTAAAACTAAAATTATAATCTTTTGTTAAGATTTGAAATTGTAAAACTGGAAAAGTAAATAATAATTTCAAAAGTCGTAAACAATACATATTACATATTAAGACAGTCTGCGCCCACAGTAAATGTAGTAAATGAATTGGCAACTTCATGCCAGCAATTAAAAGAGCAATAAGTTAAAAATTTAAGTAAATAATATAATAACGTGAAAATATCATATTATGCAGTTAAAAATTTTAAATTGGTGCCAAATTTAATTTATAATACTCTACAATATATTCTCCTTATACAAATAATAAAACAGCTTAAATGTTAGCTACTTATTTTTCTTCTTCTTCCATTTAATAAAATTATGTAAACAGAAATACAATGAAAATCTATAAGCTTTTTCTACAAGCATATTTCCTGAAAATATTCCAAATAAAACTCAGTTACAGTTCCTAACAACTTCCATGTTGTATTGTTGAATTTGATAACTATAACAAAACATTACGTAATTACCAGTAACACCATAATTATTACAATCAATCCATATTCCCACAAATATAAAACTCATGCAAAAATTCATTTAAAACTTTAGGCGTTGTTATTATTTTTCTAAACAACTTTATGCAAACTTCATGTTTCCGCACTGCTTTAAAAATTCAAATTACTCAAAACGTTATTTTCTAAATAAAACGATGATTAAACAACTATTTCAATATGAAATTATAAAAGATAGAAATTAACTTTAAAAACTATTATCAGGGTAAACACTAAACACATAGAGTGACCGTCACCTACACTTGAACAAGGACAACACGTAGCAAGTACTGTATATAGCCAAACTTATTGCTAATAAAATAATACTTTAATAACATGTAACGTATTAACGTATACCAAATAGTCTACACACAAACAACCACTAAACGAGTTAAATACAAGACAGTAATAACGGTAAAAGCAGCATGATATTTAAATTCAAGTAGTACATCGTATTATACAGTATACCGGTTTTACTTAAAGTTAAAGTACTAAAAGTTTTTTTTAAATGCAGTAAAAATAATACTTGTACATGTAAGTTAGAGTAAGATTATATCCCCAAAAATACATTTTATTTAAACTTTTCCTACAAAGCTGCTGTAATTTTTCACTCATAGTTAAACAGTAAATATAACAAAGGTCAGGTATTTTAATAAAAAGTTTCGCACATTTGCTTTATTGGTAACTAAGTGTAAGTTCATAAACGGAAACGATAAAATTGAAAGTAATAATTTTATTGAAACTGGTTTTTTAAAAAATTGGCGCCGTCAAGTTTATCATGTTGAAAATCAATTGACTAACTTATAAATTTATAAAAAAAATCATAAGTAAAAGTAATGATTTTAGATTTTGATCAATTTTATTGGTAAGTTTTTACAGTTTCTCTTTAAAGTTCTTCCTAAAGCTCCTAAATTCAAAAGTCGATGTAATTAAATTTTGCCATTAAAATTCTGCAGTAGTTTTGATCATTAAAGTGACATTTTCCCAAAACTGAACTACTTTTTGGATATCGTAATAGGTTTTAAAGTGTCGGTAATCATTTACTGTAATTAAACTCGAATGAATTAATTTACAAAAAGCTAGTTTATACATTAGCAATATTAAGTGCGACAAAATTTAGTTGTAATAATATTATAATGTCTAATTTTGACCTAGAAAATATCCCCACCTTGCATTATTTTTTAAAGTTTCGTTTTATTATGCATTATTATACTTTAATTATCAACCAGCTACTGTACATTTTCGCAACCATTTAAAACGACATTTTCATTTCTCAAAAAAAAAAAAAAAAAAAAGATTTATTATTGACGGAAGTACTACAGTGTTGCTGCAATTAAATTTATCTTTATTAAAAAGACTTCTATGAATATACAGTAGTTAAAAAAATAATAAAAAAAAAGCTAAAAGCAAACAATGCAATAAAGTTAAAAATTTCTTTAGTAAAACGTAAGCAGTATATTAGCAAAGGTGTATGTCACAAATTAATAATGTGTCTGCATGCTGTGGATTTATTTATAAAAGACTTTTGCAAAATACAAAATATGTAAGCACGATTGAGACTAATAACCTGTAAACGTGTTCTCCTTCCCAATTTTCCCCTTACCCCACCCCTTTATTCCCTATCGCAAATACATACCACTATTTCAACCATCAGACTATTTCGGTCACAACTCGCAACCGTTTTCAAGCAAAAATTAAAAAAAAATGCAATATTTCTTAAACAAGTAAGCTGCAATGCAGATATGGAGAAAAGCCTGATAAGAAATTAATTCCGGGAGAAATTAAGTCATCTACATTGACTTCTCTTTAAGTTTGAACCACCCCTCCCATTCTTATCACTTACTCCCTCACTTCACCGATTACACCATTAAGTTAGAACAGTTATGCCATTAATGGGGTACGGGTGTGGTCCAGACAAATTTGTGTGTTTTACTTATGAACACGCTTACTATATTATTGGAATCATTTTAAAAAGTTTGCAAACAAGTTTTCGAAACAAAACCAAAACCAGCTGTGTGTGGGTAACAACATTTAAAACCATGACGACTAAATACAAATAAAAATTGATACCCCAACATTTATTTATTGCTAAATTTGATTATTTGAACAAAACATGTGAATAATTTTTTTTCTCTAAATTCTATTTAATTTTCAAAAAATTGTCTACATTTGTCATAAGGCATTGCAACGCCTAATAAATTAATTATAACAAAAAAGTTTTAATTTTTACAAAAAAATGACATATTATCGTGATTACATTTCTGTCAAATTAATGTCTAATTACATGCTGAGTTAATTGGACAATTTAATAAACAGGAACTAACAAAATTGAACAATAACAATCAATTATAAAAATTCTTCAAATTTCATCACGTAATGACCAGTATTATATGGAACACTGTAAAAGTGAATGACATAAAACTTTACGGTAATTGCTAAAAATAGCTAATTTTCTCATTATTTTTGTCAAGCTAATTTAGGAGTAATCCAAAACCTAGTTTACTGAACACATTTTTTAATAAAAAAAAATGATAATACTAAGATACAACCTCACGACTAAACATTTTTTCAAGATAGTTTTTCACACTATTTGAAGCAAATATTAGTTCTTAAAAAAATTGAAGATTATTCGTTCAATTGTCCCATATTTTTGTATTAATATTCCAGTAATCGACAATCACGACTATTATAAACCGGTTCATAATCAAAAATTAGTGGTTGTGTATCGGCTAATCATGATTTTTGTTTAGTGCATTTATTTAAAAAAATCTTTCAATTTAATGCGGTATTGGCGGTGGCTGTGAGGGGTGTAACCTTATTATTCTTCCTCAATTTATTCTCATTCGGTCCATTGATTAAAATTTAAAAAAAACTAGTTAACAATTGGTTTTCAAATAGAAAAATAAATTAGTATTATTTCATGGTCAGACATGGCTAGTCAAAACCATCAGGAAGACCACTTAACAAAAAAATACTATACTGTTTGAGCGTGTTAAAAGCCACCTTGACAATTGTTTCGACGTCATTAACTGACCACATTTCCTGTCTTGCATTTCAAAACATTCAATTAAACCCAATATTGGATTTTTAAACAGCCAATCAGACGTATTATCGAAGTACTAAAACCGTAAACAAATTGAAATTAAGTAAAAAAAAAAACAATTAATGCTAATTAAACGACGCTACATGATTAATGTATGAGGTCGAATCCGTTAACCGGTTTAATTTCAATGGAAAATGTCTTTGGGAAAAACGGTTTTTTTCTGTTACATTTAATTTTAATTTAAATAATTTTCCCACTTCTCTAGTCAATCGGTCAGGGTTTCAACTTTCAATCTCAAATTTGACAAGTAAATTATTAATATTTTAGCAAAGAACAATTCCAAACATTTTCTAACTTGAACTATCATCTTACTCTGATTTCAAAAATATTCCTGAATATGAAACAGATCTCCTATTATAAAATCTAATAACATGGCAATAAACCTACTTAAATTTATAAATAAATTGCCACAAGTTGTAGCAGACGAATTTATTACATTTTATATTATGCTTTTATGCAGATGATTGTTTATACTCACAAATAGCGTTGTAATTTATACGTGACCGTAAACTTAAAATGAAGCTTAAACCAACCCAGCAGCACTGCTTTAAATTTTAAAAATACTACAATTGTTACAAAAATATTAAACACTTTGTAAAGTAAATAATAACCTAATTAAAAATCTGTTTTAATGTATAACTAATGCGATGATATAAATCTTAAGCACATCATGTACCGTCCAAAGCCTTTGGCGGTACTGCTTAATTGGTTAATGGTTTATTAACCTCAGTATTTATCAAAAATTAATAAAAAATATATATTTACAGTAAATACAAAATAAAAAACTACATTTCTACGTATAATGAACCGTACACTGCTGGTGGGAACTAATTAATTAATACTGTATACACAACTTTTGTTATCAAAACAGTGCCAAGTAATCATAAATGTGTCGCATAAAGTGGTCGTCCACTTAAAACTCAGAAAAAATTATTGCGACATAATAAACCACACATTGAAATCGGAAAGAAAACTACTTTTAACTAATTAAACTTTAATTTATGCCCATGACTAACTTCTTAGTTATAAACGTTAACAAGAATTTTCATATGAAAAATGAAAAGAAAAAAATACTGTATTTACTTTAAGCAAAAATGTTTCAAAATTGGTTAAACCTATATTCAAAGTCCTAGAATGTTTGTGAAAATACTGCCAGTCAACCAATGCAAACTTTTGTACGATTTCCAATAGCGTAAAATGCAATGTTTTCACTTTGTTCAAATTGTTTGGCATGGCGATGAAGCGAAACGCTTAAAACCGCTTTAATTATATCAAACTTTCTTAAATATAAGTTAAGCCGGCGAATAGAAAAACAATAACTAAAATTACAATAAGCAAAGCCATAACCCAAATCTGAAAAATAGAAATAAAATCCTAAGCTACAGTACTTGTCTAACAAACCATTATTTCCTTTTACAATTTAAAATTTAGCAAAATTAGTGTTTAAACTTGGCAAAAATAAACAAAAATATTTTGCTACTTGGTTATAATATATTGTATAATAAATTACCAAAAGTGTACAAAAAACCACTAAATTTTGAATAGGTACAACCAACGTACTGTCTTATTTAGTCATCTATGGTGCTCTTCATACCATGACGAGAAAAGCAGCTAGTTAATTTAATAATTATTTAATTTGCATATTACGAATCTTATTTGCTGCGCGACTAACACGAATTTAGCGTTTTATCTATGATTTGCATTTGTTAAGCACGTAATTTGTTTCTTTTATGTGTTTAATTTCGTTGAATAACGGACGTAATAACATCATCCCATATTACAGCTGTATAATAAATTATAACGTCGAGCAGACCGATTGTAAAATCTTTTTGTTGTACAGCTGAGCGCGTGTGCGTGAAGGTTAGCCATTTTAATCCATAAGTTCCACTGAAATATACGCAATTTCAAAAATATTATTATGACTATACACTTATTGTTACCACTGTTTCCACGACTTTTATAAAGGAAGGAAAAATTACAATACAAGGAGACACCAATTTTCTTTTTTTTTTTTAAGAAATGATAAACATCAACATTTATTAGCATGTAAGAAAAAATAACGGTGAGAATTTTGATTCAAAAGTTGGAAAATAAAAAAGATTATGTTTTAATTTCATGGCCATGCGCATACACACCAACTTAAATGGCCAAAAACACTGCTTAGAAATGCATACTGTGTTTCGTGAGTGAGAAAAAAGATCGCAATAAATCTAATTAAATCTCCTAAATCACAAGAATAATTCTCACTGACAAAAAAGAAACGGATATATAGTTTTATTGAGTACAACTTATACATAAATTGCCTGCTCTTTACCACTAAAAAAACAAAAATTGCTCCCAACACACACAGAGTTCGAGGATATTGCAACTTAATCTGCTATAATAAGTTTGCCTAAGATATTTGCATTTTATACTGTATGTTGTAAAATGCAAATATCTTAGGCAAACTTATGGCAATAAAAATATTAATTTGCTGTAAATTTGTTTCTCGTTAACAAAAATATGTAAAGTCATCAAAATCATTAAATTTCAGCAGCAAATGACTGCCATTGCCACAAGTTATTAAATTTGCCATTTACAATACACGAGGTGAAACAATAATTAATAAAGAATATTTTAACTGCAATCTAATTAACCAACCTACACACATTAAAGTGTGAGGGTAGATAAAGCTTTTAATTATTTCTAAAATCATTTTAACATTAAAAAAGCAGATTACTCATCAATCATTATTATTTGCTTCGTTAGCATTTTAGTTCTTCCATGTACCAGATGTTGCATATTTCCAATTTTAAATTCATTTATTTTTATAACTTAGCTTAATTGCAATTTATATATTTATTTGGTCAATAAAACTAAAATAAAATTTTAATATGTGTGAATTAGAAATCATTTTATTATCTGATATTGCTAACCCAATTCATCGTGTGCTGAGTCGTAACCATGACAACATTTGAAATTTTTAATTATATTGTTAACTTATCACCTTTAAAATACGCATAAATAACCAAAGACAATAGATTAAACCGCATAAACAATTCAATTTAGATTAAACATTACTGCCTATAAATTCTAGTTAGAAACAGTTTTATCAAAAGTCAAATTGCCGTGTTGACGTCAATAAAATTAACCAAAAAAAAGTCAGAATAATTATTTTTAACTCAACTCTTATAGTTGTAATCTTAATTGCAATTATCAAGTCCCAATCAATACAATAGGAAAAAGTTGCCAAACGCAAACACTTTTGCTTCTTTAAATGTTTCTTATATTTATAGACAAAATAGTGTTGTAAATTATAAATTGAAGTAAAAATTTTATATAGAAATAGTAAATTAAACAACTTTCATCGTATTTGATAATTCTGATCGACTATAACAATTTTCGACTTTTCAAGATCAATAGGACAAATAAGAAAAAAAAACAAATGAAAAGTGGAATACAGTAATTTAAAAGTTTATATAAAAGTGCACGTATTTCACGCAAGGTTTCAATCTTAACAAAGTGTGACGCCGGAAGATGTCTATCTATCCACAAACTGACCTTGCTCTTTGTTTTAAATTGCTATCCCAACACAAAACCCCTACAAGAACCCAGCCTACCTCTACCCTACCCCATACATAACAATTCTTTATTTCTATTATTTTATTTATGCAATTTAAGCGCGAATAACCTTGATATACATTTAGCTTCCCTACATGTCATTTTTATAGAAAATAATTTAAAAATAAAACTTTTTTTTCCCCTTCGTATAACTATAAAATTCGTTATGGGTGTAAATTTAAAAAATAGCAATATAATAAATCCACTTTTAAATTCAATCCAAAATCGATTTCTTTTTTAGCTCATTTGATAGACAAAAGATAACAATAAAAAGTAATGAAAAACCAAAAAAATAAATCAAAGTAGTTTAAAGTTTTCGTCAACCGCGAAATTTTTCTTATAAAAAGTAAAAATATTTGGTTTTTTTTTCTGTCATTTAATAATGCGTGTTAACCATTTGAACAGTTCATCGATCTGAATTTGAAAGTCAAGGAACCTTTTAAGAAAACATTTATAAATAAAGTGAAAAAATCTCAGTGATTAAAGATATCAAATTAAATTCAATTTTGTAAAGAGTTTTTACCATACAAGTAAAAATTGCAATGATAACAATAAGCTATAATAATAATAATTGGGACGTTAAAAATGTGGGTGTAGTTAACAGTAACAGTTAATGGAATGTCGTTACGTTATAAAACAATTAAAATAAACCTTCAAAAAACAGATTTAAACATAATATTCACTTCCCCTCTTTTTTACAACAATCAATCAATCAACTGGGATTTCCAATAATAGTAACATAATGACAATTTTTCTACATTTAAATTTTTGTTGCACTTAAAAAGCCATCAATTAACTCAATTCTGTAAATAATTTGCAGTAGCTAAATTTCCACTTATTTTCTTTTACATTTACATGTTGGTGCAATACATGAAATCCAAAAAGAAAACAAATGATGAATTTACGTGTAGAAAGTAATTAACGTCTTAATTATTTTAACAATTTACAACCCACATTGTTACTATATAAAAAAGATGCTTTTTGTTTGTTTATACACTGTACAATACAAGTATACTAGATTGAATATTTTTTAGAAAGCTAAAATTAACTATGACCTGAATGCCACTTATTTACTAAATATTTGATAGCTGTACTTGTAAAACAGCATAAAAACAAAATTCCTATCATATTTCTACAAAATTCAATTAAAACTACATACATATCAATTACTAAGTTTAACAAAACATTCAGTCATGTAAAATACGCACGAAATTTATTTATATATTAATAGCAAAACATCAAAATACTTAAATTTAATCAACCACGACTTGTTTTGATAATAAACTTAACCAAAATTATTTACAAAACAATGATAAAAACCAAATATTCATTATTTAGTCTAAGCCAAGTCAATCCAGTTAGATGATTTGAGCAGTGTTGGTTTTATTACAATTTCTTTCCTGTAAATTTACTTTTAATCATATAAAATGAGTAAATGTTGGAGAGTGAATGGAGGTGTATGTTGGCAAGGTGAAACGACAACCTTGCTTGTTTTTCATTATTTTTCTTTCAGTTGAAGTATCTAAACCGGTGACGCCAGCATTAAAACGTGTTTAACTTAATTCGTATTTAAATGCATTTATATAAGCAACAAAAAAGCACCTCGGCCTCTACAAATCTCGCTTAATTGCCAATTTTTTAATCTTTACTGTTATTAAAACAGTGTTTTTCTTCCTTTTTTCTTTTTATGAGTAAACCCTTACGCACAGTAAAATCTTATAGACGCACTTCCTGTCTCAGAAATTCCGATTTTAATGTATCTTTTTGACCATCTCTACCACCTAAACGTATTTGCAGTAAAACTAGATCAAACTAAATGTCGGGATATTCAGACCTTTTTTTTTTAATGTAAATGTATACTTTAAGATCTAATTTTAAACTTGTTGTGGTCAATATATTCAATTGTGAGTGCCGGGAGACAAGCTATCATTAAAGTGGAATTATTTTTAAACAATCAATGTCACGCGCATCAAACACAATTTTCCCCCATGGTCATTAGTCCGTTAAACCATTGCAAAAATCATAAGAATAACATCTGTGTACAATTGTGTTTGTAACTTACATCGTACAATGCACATAAACAACGATTCAAACACCATAAAAATTAAATACAAACACCAAAATCAATTAATATAAAATTGGTGGCATTTAGTTCAGCATGTCAATCAAACACACAGTATAGAGTTCCTTGTTAATTTTTTTCATCGCACAGGTGAAATCAAAAAATTAAAAAAAAATTACAATGATCAATGAACACGTGTTTGGAAAAGTACCAGATAAAAAATACAGTACGTGTGATACATATAAGTTATTATTAGTGAGATTTATTCTACCAACAATAGACCGCGTAGAAATTTTGTTCAAACTCGTTCTTCCTACCGATAATTTTGGTTAGTTGGACAAATGAATCGTGAAATTAAGAGCACCAATTTGGTCAACAGGTGACTTGACGGTGTACTATTTAACAATAATGTCGTAATCTTAAAAATATAAAAAACCACATTGTAAAGTGAATTATATTAGCGCATTATCGCTTCCTTTTTTATTAAACTTATTTTTTTTGGTGGGGAAGGGGAACAAATAATATAATAAAAATATAGTACACGCATAAACATGTTACAATACAGTAAACTAACAAAACAATGTTTTAGTATCGATGCAGGAAGCCCTGTATTCATCAAATTAGTGTTCTTTAAACCACTAATCAACTTTTTGTGTCGATCTCCATTTTCTTTATAATAACACTGTAGTTTTTCAATTTAAATTAACAAAAATAAAATCTTGTTTAGATGCCCTATATTAAGCATTTACAATTTATACTAAAAAATAAAAATTCGAGGATAATCAATGCAAAAATTAAAGCTATTTATATGCAGTATAAAATAGCAAAATAAAAATTTCTATTGACTTCAAATTTAAGATGCATAATCATTGTTTTACCAGAATATTTAGCTAAAAAATTTAAAAATCAATCTTAAATACAATAAACCCCAAATTTTGTTGGCTCACAAAGAGTTTCTAGAACCGATTCCCTCTTCAGGGTGGCCAATTTCTTAATTAATGCTTTTGTCGGTATCGATTCTGTAGGTATTGCGTTTAAACGGTTTATCAATAAATTTTTGAACGGTTAACTCATAACGTCACGTATTTCCACGTATCATCACGTCTATAAAGGAGTTTTACGATGAATAAGATGATCATATTTTTGATGGTCGTGACCTCTTTGCGTACGTGTGACGTACAATGTGAATTCAACATTCTTGGAAGGTTATTCCATACACTTTCACTAAGCACTTGCTCAGTGTTTACGCAGAAAAATATTAATAAAAAAAATATTATGATGACGTCAACCTAAGATGAAGCGAGAGGAAGACCAAGGTTTTTCATATACACTAATATACTGGTATAAACAATATAAAAACAAAAAAAAAAACATTCTTGGTAGTGTACAGCATTTTTAAATTGTGACTAAAGAAGAGTTACAAAACAGCATTGCACAAGTGATACTATCACGTTTATACAAATATTTAGTAAATAAATAACTTAGTTAATTCTTTTAAACTAAGCCACACAAAAAGTGTAACATTTTGCATGACAGTTCTTGTCAAAGCATTAATTCAATATATTAACCTAAAAGGAGTGAAAAGTTGTGTGGAAAGCAGTTTGAATGTTATACTAATGCCAATCAAAAGAAACATGTTTTAAATACAATATTCTTGTATAAAAGAATCAACAGGAAGTTTCAAATTTCTCATCATCTTTACACAAATGAGTACTTGTTTGCCTAATCCGGACAAATGAAAATTTTTATCTGATATTGTAAGCTGATGATGTTATGGATGATTAGAAAATCAGCACAAAATAAAAATCTATCAGAAAATAAGATGCTCTGACATTTGAACCAAAAATTATTTACTCGTATAAAATGTAATCACTCATTGTGAATTGTGATGATCAAAAAATAGAAGTTGCAATTTGCAAAGTTGAATAATAGTGACAACTCCTTAAAGTGTATTAAACTTGTTTGAAATTAAAAGAAACCAAATAAAAAAGACGAGTGTGCTGTAAATTTCTAGCGACCTCAATAGCTTTTGAAACTAAACCAAATTTTCCTTGCCCAACAATTTTAAGTAATCGGCCTGATAAAAATAAAATACTGACAACTCAACAAATGCAAATTAATACATCGAATTTTAACAAACAAAATAATAGTTATTCGTTAAATGCTTTTCCTTAACTTATTACTTGCTGCTTTCTTACGTTGTTAGCTTCAAATTTAAAATATGATCTTTTTCCATAAGAAAATAAAAAAATAAACATAATAATTATTATAACGTTTTAATTCTTAATTCGTAGGCGTTTCCATATGTCAAACTGACCTGACTGGGTATTCATGCTTTACAAAGCAATTACTTGTGAAAAAATTATGTTTAAATTTAAATTAATAAAATAATAACATAAACTTCAGTTTAAAAAAAGTTGAACATTTAAATTAATGTCTTTGTTTTTTTTTTAATTTAGCTGCAACAATTGGACCTAAACTACGAACAGCCTGTACGATTTTCGCAGTACCAGATTCCGGTTTTGAACCTACAAACCTTTATCAAAAACTGCTGGGTAATCCTGTAGCAGCTCGAGGTAAGAAAAACTTCAATTTACATTTATGTTTTCTAATTTAAATATTAAAACTTTGAAAATATTTATGCAAAATATGTCTTCCGACACTGTCGTCGCCCATCAAACAAGGCCAGTCTGACCAATTATACTTATCAGTTAGTTCAAACCACAATTACAAATTTCTATTCAATGTCACTTGTAAATAAAGCCATGCATTCATATTTTTAATTTAAACAAAATAATTAATTATAAATACATTGGCATATTTGAAATTATTTTCGATTTCTAACTCAAGCAACTATAACAATCGCCTTACTATGAGTAACATCACTAAATATTGCACAGAAAGAAACAAACCTGTAATTCATTAAAAATATATCAACAATTGAAGTAGGTTAAGCATACGTAATGATATTCAAATAAAATTATATTTCTACCACAAAAACAAAAATGTTAACCGACTCTCACTTAAATATATGACGACTATATAAAAACACCTAAACACATTCTGTAAATATTTATATAACGGCAAAATTTTTTTATATCGTCAAAAACATATTTTCAATTATATTAAAAAATTATGAGTTATGAATTCAGATCCAATAACACATTTGCATGACAAAACCGCACATAAACGGTATGATACTGTATCAACAAAATAAATCATGTTAAATTTCTGCAAACAAAATGCTTATTTTTTATCATGTCCTATTCAATGTACAAGCTAGTAAAAGTAAAACAAAACTTTTTTCTGCACCACTTAAAAAAATTAACGATTGGCTAAAGAACAAGCCCCCAATTGACGTGTACGTGCCAGTGACCACACACACACCACCCTTTAAATATCGAACATTTTAAACTGGTTCAGTAGGTCAAAACCTACAATTGTCAAAAAGGACCATACGCGTGTATAAAAAACTTAAAAAAAAAAATAACTACTTTGTCCAATTTAACTAGAAGCGGCTCCCCTTATAACTAGAAACTAATGTTAACCCCCACACAATATTGCAGAACCCACCAAGTCCAATTTCGAAAAGAAAAATTACGCCACTACCATTGTTAAGTCACTTTATGACTCAACTGTTTTTCATGCAACCAAATTGCAGGCCCAAACCATTAACAAGAAAAGAAGCTATAAATCTTATGACACGTAAACTATTGCACTTCCTTTGTGCAAAACAAAATTCCAGTCTCAATATTATCGGTGACCAATTCCTTCTGACACTTGAGACATCCGCTAACAAATTTCTCAAGAAACCATGGCAATTCAACTCCATCTTAATCATTTTATGATCGAAATTGCATTGCAACATGAAATCGCCAAAATCAACACAAAAAAAAAAGTTCTACAGCCTTGAATTTAGTAATTATCCCCTTCTTATCTACCTAACAATTCTAACCAGCCATTAAAAAATAGCAGACACATTATACGGTAACTTTATATTGAACCATAACTGACCGTAACCATTACTACTTAAAAAGCTATTTTTGGTTTATTCGTTTCTTACAAATACAGCTTCCGTTATACAGTAAACACACACTGTGACTTTTAACAGTATAGTTCAGCAAAACAATCTTGCAATTAAATTTTAATACATGGTACACCATTCAAAAATATTTTATTCATGGCCATTGTTATTGCTATTAACATTCCACAGCTTTATCCTTAGAGCCAGACGTAACCAAGTATAATTTTGTCTCCTCAAATATACAAGAACAACATAAACAAATCCTTAAGAAATCTATTTTTTACATTAATATATTTTTTTGCCTACTTTCACAATATAAACATGTCCAAACTATAAATCTATAACTAAAACGATAGAGATTTATACGATAACTATTGTGGATTTTGTAATGTTTACAACAAAAAAAGGTCAATTATAATTATTATTAAAGTTACGCTGGACAGCAGAATGATAAACATCACCATTAATACTGTACCGTATATGTGTTTACAAAAAATTATTATAAGCTTATGTTTCGTAATAAACTTTCCAATAATTAGATTTTAAATTAGGAGAAAGAGCTGTTTTGTAATTATCATAATTCACTTGACGATTCAATAACAAGAAAACTGCAATAAGCTTTTGATGGCAATAGCCATTATGTACAGTATATAATTTGGGTTAGTCATAACGATAATATTCGACTATAAAATACATCATAACTTACATAGTAATGCATTAAAAAAAATTAAAAAAAAGCTTGACACCTTACTGAACAAGTACACAGTAAAATAAGTTACTGCAATTACACAAAAATCTAATCACATATTACGCCACAAATTGCTAGAAGGACTTTTAAAATAAATTTTTTTAAAGTTAATATTGCATAAAATACTATTCTACGGTACTATAAAACTTTCGATTGGTCTTATATAAAACTTAAAAATATACTTTATAAAAAGTATAAAGTGAAAAAGTAGCTAAACATACAGAATATTATCTTAAAGATTAAAAATATTGTAGCATAAAAACAGAATTAAAAAACCAAAATATTAAAAAAAATCACTAACAATACAATAATTGCTAACAGATTTGTGTTACAGATGCAAAATATGATGAAATATCAAAAAAAAAAAAAAAAAAAAAAAAAATCAAAACAGGTGCAATTATAATTCTTGCACGTATTTTCACACAAAAAAAATAGTTCTAGTACTGTAAATGTGTTATAAAACATCTGACCATAACGAACACAAATAGCATCGACAATGAAGTAATTAATTAGAAAACAATAGTTTCTTAATTAAGTTTCTTCCGTACCTATGTATAACTTAACAATTTTATGAATTAGCCTTGTAAAAAAATAATTCTGTATACTTTGGTATATCCATCTTGATTTAAGAGGCAAAAATATTATAGTAATTATGAAATAATTGTTGAGGAGACCTTCGACTATTATTTTACCCTGCACAAACGTTAAACAAATGTGATTTGAAAGACAACTAACACCGGAACTAACAGCAAAATTTGTATTTCTTTCGAGTATAGTTCCCTTTCTTTCTTTATTAATCAATGAAGTGGTTAAATTTATGTAAACGTAATCAACACCAAACTCATCATCCGCTCATGCGTAAATACGATTTAACTTTCAAGTTCATTCTCATAAGAAACATCAATTAATCTCAATCATCAGTCGACATCATCCTTGCAAGGATTTCACAAATTTAGTTTTTAAATTACAGCATTACTTACACTCGAACAATGCACACTTAAAAATGCAATACAATGATAAAATATCCCAAAGTATTCCATGCTAAATTATAGCATAGACTTGCAATGCAAAATTATTTCCATGATAAAATTCTCAGTGATAACCATGCTACAGATTTAATTAAGTATTCGTACAATTTCTAAATATATAATAATATAGTGTAATTTTGTAGTACAGTAATACTGAAAATCACATTTTTGGGTCTTAAAAATCGTATTAAAATCACACAGCCAGCACAAAAATCTTTTTAAAAAATAAATTACAAAAACCTACGCTATAAATGCTGCAATGCATTTTTTATTTGTTCTGGTTAAACTAGTATTTTTGCCTTTTAAGCTTAACTTGAACATGTTTTAATTAGCAAGTTACAAAATAATCTTACATTCTAAGGAAAGTGAACCTCCATTATTAATTATTAATATCAATTATGCAGTGTTAAATAACCAAATTAAGTTAGTAAGTAGTTCCGAAATCGCTTTTGGCAGGAAGTTAACAAACAGGAAAAACAGATAATATAAAACTGTAAATCTTGCTGATAGAAAATAAAAGCAAATCGTCAACTGGTACCAGTTTCGTTTATAGCTTTTCTTGCTGATACCGGATGACGTCTGAAAACCACCTAATCTAAATTAAGATTATTGAATAAAAAAAAGTGGCTTTTAATTTGCAAACTGGACGTATCGCTAATAAACGTCAATTGTCACCATGCAGATACGTCATTCGGAAAAACACCGCCTAGAAAATCAACCTTCATAATTATGACTAGACAAAACTTAAAAACCAATAAAAACTAATTGCTATAGGTTATAAGAATTTCCAGTAAACTGATAAAAAAATTAATAAACTTGCAACTTTTTAACGTTAAAAGTTACTGATCATTATGCGGTAGTTATCTCAATACCAAATTATCACTTTTAAATTTCAAAACAAAAACCAATTGGTATACTCTGCATGAATAACCCAGATTTAAAATTTACTGTTGCTTTTATAGGGGCACTCAATAGGGGTCCCTAATTTTTACCAATTATACTACCGGTATAAACATACCTGTAGTAAATCTTACAAAAAATAAAAAATTAACGTGATTTGTAATTCAGTTCATAACATCAAGGCCGGCTGATGCACGGCTGAGTGAACACGCGTATATACATAGGTATAGTGGGCACACATGGTGACTGCATAATTTGGAATATTAAGAAATCCCGGATACCATTAACTGTAACAATAACAAAGGCAAATGACACAATCCTTCTACAACAGGACATAACCGGATGTTACTTTCAAAACTGAAATGTTCCCTGTCATAAGATTTGAAATAAGATACGAATAAATCTCTCAAAAATTACCCCAATAAAAAAAACCAATCTAACTAAAATAAAACATCCGATAATTAACGATAAAAATCACTATGTTGCTACTATTTTTTTGGAAGCAATAAATGTTTTCTTAACTGGGACGACAATAACAAAATTGGTCGAAAGACACGCATAAATAATTCAAAAAAGCTTAGTGAAAATGAATCTGTGTATGTGATATTAATTCAGTCAAACAAATCGTTTGAAAACTATTCTAAAATGCTTGTATGTCATTAATTTTATGATGCAAATTTGTGAATGAGTATGCAAAGTTTTAACTAAATATATCAATTACAATGCAAACTTTTCGTTTTCACAATAAGTAGTACCAAATACTTTGCTAATGTTTTTTTTAAATACTATGTCAAACACGGTATAATATTGTTGTAAACTTAATTTTGTTTCAGAATTTTTGGCTAATCACATGGTTGGAGTACCAGTTCATATTAAAGGACGCAATTTCACGTCTCCCATCATCACTTCAGCTGGTTCTTCTTTGACACCCGTTCAGAAAGCAGGTAAAAACACTTTGTAATTAGAAAAGTTTACTATAAAAATAATTAGTACTTCACATGGTCACTGTCAAATAACTTCGTTGAATTTAAGAGAAAAAAAAAATCATGTTTTCACTTAAAAAATCGCAGCAGAAAATTTAATGATAAAAACCTTGAAATTCTTTTCAGCTACAAATTGTGAGTAAACGCATGACAAATTTTAAGTCTTACAAAAAAACCCTAAAATACAAGAAAAATCCAACGATTAAAAAATAAAAATACAGATGAAAATGTCAATGCGTCATGTAAAACTTAAAATGACTCCTATGGACAAAAGTTAGCATTTAAAATTGACCTCGTCCAAGTCACAGTTTTTGAGTCCAATTCTATCGACCTTGCATCACCACTTTATAATACTGTAGTAAATAATGTGCAGTTTTAATATAATATCCATAACATAGTATTTGATTCGCACACTCGTGATTTATACATAGCAATTTACAGCACAAGTAATACGATTGGCCACGTTGTACTTTATGTTGAGAAAATCTAAATTCTTTACTTTCAAATTACAAGCCATTATCTCACACTTATCTTAAATTCAAACATTTTTATTATCCCTAAACATATAAACGCATCACTTGTTTGTACAATGTAAGCATATTCTTTGAATTTTCCCACTCACTGGAGAAAACTGTCTTGTCTTAAATTTAGTTGCATTGTCATGTGTCGTAAGAAATGGTCAAAAACTTAAGAGCTGACAGATTCCCTAAAGAACAATAGTGTCTACCTAATATAAAAGTCACTTTTTCAATTTCATATTTTTTTTATAAATTCAATTGAACATATTTGCTTAATCCAGTGTGTGATATACTTGAGAAATTCTATTAACTTCCGACGTCTCTAATGACATTTCACACGCATATAAAACTAAATAAAGTAGTTTCAAATTATCAATAAAAAAAGATAAATTCACTACCGTCTATAAATTTGTGAATAGTAAATTCCCATACATTTCTGAAACTACCTTAAATCTCAATCAGCGATTAAGACATTACACATCAGCTGCAAAAAATGATGTCTTGTCACGCATCAACTTCTTCTGACAAGCAGTACATTTTCTTATGACATCGACCTTTGCCCTTTTTATCACCTTCCCCATCTACGTATTACAAGTTTTTTTTTTTAAAAAATACAGTAAATAATGCTATCGTAAATCATATTTCCTAAATGATGTTGTTGTCTAAAAATAAATAAAATTGCAGTAATGTTGTAAAATCGAAATATTAAATCTTCCTCAAATTATCACCCCGTAGTGTACATACACAGTATGCTTTTTTAATAATAGCAACTTTTGTTTCAAGGATGTTTCCCTCGACTTAATAAAATAAAATACAGCAAATGTGGCCATGACATCTGTACCGTTTCACTTTTTCATAAACTAATGCTGGAAAATTTTTAAAACACTCAAAAATAACAAAAAAAAAATAATAAAACTTTTCTTCATAAAACAACAATAAACATTTTTTCAAAACGAGATAAAATTATAAAAATAAAAAACCATCGCTTCAGTGCATTTTAATTACTCAGTCAGATTGAAATGATAAAGATATTAAAAACATACTTAAACGTGTAAGTTATAATGATGCTGTTGAATATTATCTATTATCAATCAGCATGTATTGCAATAAACAGGAGACACAACAAGTCCATGTCTGCTGTTCAAACACTCAAAAAAAAAATAACCTCGACCATTACAATTATTACTTTAAATATTTCATTCCAACATGTTAATTTATTAATCTAATGTCAAATAATTAACGAAAAAAAAATTAAAATGCAGTGCACCAAACTTTTGCATGATTTAGCATTGCAATGTCAACACAAGACTTGTCCAATCTAATCTTAAGAAATACTTAAGCAAATTATGTTAAGATGAACCAAATCATCAGAAAATAATAATTTTTTTGTTTGGATTTTACAGGTACTCTTTATATTAACAATATAAAAGTTACCACACCAGAAGTGACTTTACCACAAGGTGGAGTTCTAAATGTGTTGGCTAAACCTCTATGCTGTTCTGATGTGGAACCGTTACCAATACCAACTGGTGGTGTCATAAACGGAACTTCCATCAACCCTGCTACTGATATTGCAAATCTGGTTTTTAATCGTCCGAGCATTTCATATTTGCGCAAAGGTCAAATCATGAATAGCAATTACACTGTGAAAGCCAGACGTCTTGGAGTGATACGAGGATCCCCACCCACTAGCCTAAGCCCTAATCGCACCACTGGAATTACACGATATATTTATCGCTCACCTGTGGCTATCTGGGGCATCAATGGACCTGTCCCTGGAATGGGCGGCAATGGAAGTGATACTTTGTACTCGGTGCTACCTGGTCTTAGTGGCACCACTTTCCTCACTTTGTTACAATTGGCAGACTGTAAACCAGCACTAAAAGGAAAAGGTAAAAAAAAATTAATACTATTGACAATACAAAAAAAACTAAAACAAAAACGTATAAAGTTTAATTTCCAAATACAAATAAAATACTATCACTGTGCTATTTGCTGTTGTTTAACAATATGGTGCGATGTAAACAAGAGATCTATCAAAGCTCTTTTGAGTTCAAAGTCACGAATTACACTTGAACCACTTGTAAATACACTATACAGTACTTATTATACAACGCTAATCTCACTGTTTGACTTTTACTATTGTGTACAAATATCAAAATATGCAAACAACACCTCATTGTTTTTTGAGAAAGTTAACTTAAAATAAAACAATAAAATAAAAAGTAAATATTTGACTTGTAGAGATTATACGCCACAAGTTAACCAAAGTTTGATATTTTGTAATACAATAGAACGTGTGAAATACGATTAAGAAAAACTTGTGCTAAAATTAATGCAAACTCTTTAAGTCTTGCTAAACTGACAGTAACATAGATTAAGTCTGTTAGAACTTGCATGTTGTTAACTAAACTGTCAAAAAGCAGTTTTTATCATATGTAAATAAACTGTTATTAAAAATAATGATTTATTTACGTCATGGGGTGAAAACTCTAGTAATTACTGTACAATATAACTTATCAACATTATTAAATGCCAAAATTAAAAAAACGACTATCCCCTCACAATAATTAATATCACACATCAGTAGTTTTTATGAGTCAAAAGCGTGATTTTGTCCACTGACTTTTATTCAATAAAAAAAAGTTAATTTGATAAACGAGATTAATTAGACCTGGGGATATTTACACATGCTTACAAAGCGCATTAGCCATTGAAATGCTATGACAATGGTGCATTTAATTAACGCCAAAAGCAATAACCCACTTTTCAAAATTTCAACCTTGTAGCACAAAATGTCAAACTGAAACACTTTCAACGTGTACAATCAATTTAGCTAAATAATTTGAGACAAAAAACATATACAAAAAAAACCAATGTGATAAAACTTCTGTAAACAAACAAAATAACGATTCCAATAACTTTGTGTAACAAATTTCTGATACATTTTGACACTATGTAATTTCAATGTGATGTAACTACTAATGATTACTCCTCTGATTTAGATCCAATGACTCTGTTTTTGCCAACTGATGAAGCCCTAGCTTCCCTATCTCCTCAGGATATCCAGACTTTAACCAATAATCCTGAATTATTGAAAGAAACTCTGTTATATCACATGGCACCAGGAAAATATACTTCTGACGACCTAAGCACCAACGTCAGCATCACCACAGTAGAAGGAAAACCCCTACGAACTGATACATACGGAAATGGCACTGTAAGTTGATTTTGTTTACTAATTACTAAATAATAATTTCAATTAAGATTAATAAATGAGATCGGCTAATTAATCTCATTTGTCTAATTTACTCAGTTTTTATGAAAAATATAGAATCTAAGAAAACAATTACTGTACTGTATTAACAATGACAAATTTTGCATACTATGCCATCTAGTGAGAATTGACTGTAAAACTAATATGTATTATTACGTGAGCTTAAAAATTAGGACATGGGGATTTTTAACTATTTTTTTTAAAAATGCAGATAAAATTAGTTTAATTTTATGTTGAACTACATAGATAATCTATAAAAATGTCTATGAAAAACAAAACAAGTTTTCACATAAACAAATTAATACATTTGTGAACATTAATTAGTGGAAATGTAAAAATTTAAACATGTTTAACGAGGTTGTATTCTACTTGACGTGCATAAATTATCACAGTATCAAATCACTCCAGTTTCAAAGTCATTCTTAATGGCATTAATAGCGATTTTTTGATTGGTCACATTACTTTATAAGGTTTAAACTGTAAACGATCTAATAAATAATGGCTTGAATGTTGATCTTCTACTTTACAACTAAATTTTACTAAGTTCCTTGAGTTATTTTAATAGTTTTATTTTGCATAGTTACAACTAAACTTAACAAAAAAAAATAATTTAAATTTAATAGTATTTTTCGCTGAAATAGTTTTAAGCAGCTGCTAGTTGGTATTTGATTTATTTAAAGTTTTATATTCATACTAAATTGGGCCATTATACGTGCTCATAATAGGCACAAATAAAGGTGACAAAAGTACAATTCTATAAGCGTAAGATATTATAAACTTATAAAGTAAAAAATGCATGCTTTTAAAATTTAAAACTCATCAATTGTACTGATTTTTTAAAAAGTAACCTCTTCGTCCATTTCATTTAGCATTGCCCAGGTGTGACAACAAAGTACAGAAAAAATCTCATTGTATAACTAAACAACTAATGCCATAACTTGTATTAATCAAAAATCTAGCTCTACACATTCATGATTTGCATTTTTGCACTTTTTTTTGTTAAATAAAATCCAGTGTTATATATATTATTTCCCACACAAACGTTTACGTGCAATATGTTAGCCAATGGAAAATCCAAATTCAATTTATAAGCATCATTGTTGTCAAAGTAAAGACTTATTTAGTCTCTTCACTTGCCTTAAAGTTTGTTAACAATTAGCGTAACCGCAAAATAATCAAGTCCAGGTGGCAATGTTACTATAGTAATTTCACACTTGAGAATACAAAGTGTATATTCATTTATTCACCATACCAATTCGATTCACACAGGTGCATTAAGTATATTACGTTGCGTTATTTAGCAGTTTGCCATTCATTCCTATACTAAAATAATTAGGCAAACCATTCCATATACACAATGCTATGTTATTTATAGTAATACAACTATAGTTCCTATCAAATGGTTGCATAACACTGTAAATTCCAGAGCCCAATGCATTTTTTCATACAGTATTTGATGCCATTAATTGTTTGTCTATTTTTAGTGACCTTTTTGTTTAATTTTACAGCTTAAAACAGTGGAAGGTGCTCGTGTAATATTATCGGATATTATTGGACATAATGGGGTCATCCATATCATTGATCGTTTCCTGTACCCTGTGCCTAATGGAACCGCAATGGATGTCATTTATCAAAATCCGAAACTGAAATTATTCTCCAATTTAGTTCGGGAATGCAATCTTACAGGCTACATGACAGGTAAGACCTTGACTACCTTATTATTAAATCCTACTTTATTAATTACTCTTTGCTAATTAATATTATTATAATGCAAAAATACTTTCTAACACCCACATAATGGAAAGAATGAGGCTACTTGTTATGGTCATCTTCACTGTGTCATAACATAAGGGTCATGAACAACAATCCTTTTAACTAATTTTATTTTTAACTGAATTTTCAAATGGGGCCGGATGTTAAGAAACTTTTCTCAGTTTTCTTCAAAAATAAATGAATCCGGTTTCAAATACTCATTAGTTAGCCAATAATTCAGTCAAGGTGATGGCCAATTAAAAGTGCTGCATCATAAACATCGACCCAAACGAATGATAACTGCATCGTTAGCCTTGTCAATGTTAACAATAACTATTGAACCATTCATTAAGTCAACATCATTTGTCTATACCCACTTGCATAGTCAATTACAACAGTGATGAACATTGAACAACGGTATAGCTGTTTCTTTCAAATCAAATCGTTAAGTGATGAAATCAAAAATGTCAAAACAAAATTTTAAAGAATAAAAATATTGTAATTAATTGTTGTATTTTCAATTTATAATGAATACAATAAACATAATGTGCTACAAGCTTATAGCGTAATGCTAAAGTTATGCAGACATTAAAAAAATGTCTCAAAAATAATAAAAAAAAAAGAAACTAAAATTTAAAAGAAACACTTGTCATTGTAGATACATCACTGTGTTAAAAATACTAATATGATGGTTGATGATATGATAATATGACGAATATTAAATAGTTGGATGACTCGCTTTATCATTTCATAACTGACGTCATTCTATGGTAAAATATATTTGCAAGATTGGCACCTGGTGACTTCTCTTTCACCCTTGATCCTTTAATCTTCAACTTTGCTTTCAAACTTAACCAACAATCAAAAAAAAAACAGGATCTGATCAGACGACTACCTACGGTGTACAAGAATAAATAATGTCTAATATAACAAAATCAAAGAGAATGACAAATCATGTTTTAATACAAAAATAAAACTATTAAAAACACTCACTATTTAGCATATAACCAAATTTGTTACTTTGTCTTAATATTTACTAAACTACAGTTAACTATTCCCCACTAGAAATTACAAGAAAAAGTCCAACTTAAAAATAAAATTAATTTCAACCACTGAAGCTATTGAAATAATAATGAAAATGACCCCAACAGCAGACACTCAAATACTCATTTAATATTTCATCAACAAAACATAACCCACATCTCCCTATCGATAGACATGATTACCATTGTTTCTAATCAGCTGTAACTACTGTACTACCCTACTGTATGTGGCCTATTTGAGCTTATCAATTTTGAGGTTATTAGCTAAATTACATTTGCGATCAGATGTCAATGTCGAAGTTAAATTTCTGCCATCACCGTCTACTATTTGTTTGTTATTTTCTGATATTACAATGAAAAGCTACGCAATGTTATCGAATATGCAATCAAATCTTTCAACCCACAACAATAATTTAGCAAATAAAAAATAACCACCCTTTACTTTCAATTCAAGTTCCAGTAAGTTTAACATCATTTCAAAGAATTAAAAACCGCAAACAATGTTTACAAAAGATTTAAATTTAACCGATCTTTAATACATTGACTAAGCATTTGTTCACGATGTAATAAAAATTTAAATATTTTGTGGGTTTTTTTTCTTCTCCATCTCTTTTCTTCTTAATTTAAAAAAAGTTTCGTAAACCAAATAAAATAATAAGTTGTAAATAAAAAATACAGTATTTCACCTACCGAATTTAAAATTAAGTATGTGATGTACATTGAATATTGAAGAAAAAAATAAGCTTCTGTTGTAATTGAGGTTGCATTACATTATACAGTGTAAAAAAAATTTCTATCAAACGTAGTTAAATTTGAAAATTATAAGGGTCAAACAAGTTAAATCACTTTACCAGATTCACTGACCCCTTAAGCATCATTAATTAAAACTCACTCGGCCCAGTTCAATTTTTAATGTTTAGATATTCAAGGCCAGTAATATCACGACTAACGATTTAATTGCAAACTAATCTTCCACTATTGCCACACTAATATCAAAAACAAAAAAAAAATAAAGGGATTTCATGAAAGTGTTATGAAATTCACGTTATTTTTTATGTTTCTCATAAATTTCCAAGTTTTTTTCTTTACAACATTCATATCCAATATGCTCTCTCAAAGTTCAAATAAATAATTTTTTTTAAAAAAAATAAAATAAATCTTAAAACTGAGAGTCAAATTTGTTTTGCAATAAATTTATTAGCACAAAATATAGATGATGTGTATTACACTGTTTACACAGTGCTCAATGGCCGATAAGGAGGCCAAGGATATGTTGCTTTCTCTTCATTTTTTTAATTTCTATAAATTTAACACCAAATAAAATTATAAAAGTTAAGTAGTAAATATTAGTGAAAGATTTCTTTGATGACGAATCCAAATGTCCAAATCGTTCTTATCATTGCATTGTACAAAGGTGTCGGTTGTGTTTTTGTTTAATGTGACTCACCGATACGCAATGATGAGAAAAGAAATAAATATAGAAACTTTACGTCAGTAAACTTTTAAAATCTACGTCAAACAACCACAGTAGCAGCTAACATGGTGACCCCGGATGTGATAATAGAGTTAAAAGAGTTTAAAAAAATTAATCACAGGATAGTTATCTTAATGAAAAGAACAAATGTATACAATGTACGAAGTCGGTGTTTTATTGCTGTTGTCAGACTTGTCGACCTGCAACTAAACACCTAAGATGTTAGTTTAGATCAGGGGTCTCCAAACTACGGCCCGAGGGCCACATCCGGCCCGCGGACAGATTTTGTCCGGCCCGCGGAGAGCTAGCATACTTGAAAACGCCTTTTACCGAACATATTTTTATAGCAAATTATAATTAATGATAATATGGTTTTGGCCCTCGGAACTTACTGGAGTAATCAGTATGGCCCGAAGGCTGGAAAGTTTGGAGACCCCTGGTTTAGATGAAAATCTTCGAATCCCCCTGATGAAAACTAACATTTTTATTTTTCAAGATGATTGATAGCCAAAGTATGTTAGGTTATACACTATTAGGAGTGATACGGTGAATATAAATGACGACAAGCAAATTTATCATATTACATACTAAGAACATCTCACAATCACGATTATAACCTTAATAACTTCAAAATTAAAGTAAAAATAAAACTTAAAAATGCTTACTACTTTCACTTCTGCTTATTAATATCTGAATACAGTAGTTTCACTTGAAGTTTTTGTCAAAGTGTTAAATGTACCAAATTAAAGCTAAAGGGAAGAATAACAACTGGTATTGAAAACCGAAGCAAAATAACCATACTCAATTAATACAATGTCAACAACAAAATATCACTTAACTGAAAAAAATTTATAAAACATTTATAAACTATTATTAAGTATTTGCTAGATACTGTTTCCTTAAAAATTGCAGAGAATACCGAAATTTCGCACACTGTCGGTAACATTATTCATACATGTACTATGAAATTTGTTCATGGGAATCTGGTGCCAATTTGTAATCCGAAGATACTGTAATCCTATTGCATTGTTTATACGTTTATTACCAGTAAATTCTACTACTTTATCATTTTTACTCCATAAAATGCTGTTTAATTGCTTTGACAATATACAGTAGTATAGTTAGAAATCGTTTTCCTCCAGTTTAGTAATAAAATTTGCTTCATCATGCAACCTTGTTCAAAGTAACACTTTCTCGTCCAACGTTACAAGTTAGAAAAAGAGTTTTTTATACAGTACATGAACCAGTTAACTTTTTTTTTCAGTAAATAATGCCTGTACTATAATCATCTTCTTTCAAATTATTAAGCAAATTTAATTACATATGAACTATAGTAACAATTCAAAACAATATTTTTGCAGGAATCATTAATTTTTGCATGTCCATTAAAATGACGTTGATAAAAGAAATTTTAATTAACCTTTTTGCTATCTAAACAAAATTTCCAGACATTATTCAATGAACACAATGCAATCGAGTCCAACATACGCTACTTTACTGCAGTGACTTAGTAAAATTTGGTTGTTATTTATCAGCGATGCGTTTTCAAATACAAAGCTAACAAAATTTTCAAATCCATATACTGTATTTCATGACTGATACTAACAATAATAATACAAACCTTTCATCACCCATACGTAAATTTTATTATCATTATCTTTAATTTATCTGATTTTTTGTTTTGTTCTTTCTGCCCTTTACCTTGACTCATTTAGGAAGAGAACCTCATACAATATTTGCTCCATCAGACGAGGCAATTAAACCGTGGTTGGCTGGGATACCATCAACACCACAAGGCCTAGAACAGAAAAAATGTAAGTCAAGTGTAAATAATCATGCTATAAGTTTAATATACATCAACTAATATATTCTGTAACACTGTTTTAAGTTTTAACAAAATAAAAAAGCGTAAAATACTAAGAGTAAAATTAAATATTCGAAATAAAACTTTTAAAAAATTCCTATAAAAATAATAATAAAACATTACGTGTTTTGACAATTCAATTTCTAACAATCTAACCTTTTAAAATAACTTTAAGAAAAAATGTGATATTGGGCTTTGTGACTTATGACTAATTGCATTTTAAATGTCTAGCAATACTTTTAAACCATATCGTTCCTGGAATTCTATTCACGGCATCATGGGCCCCTGCCTTAACAATTCCAACTGTAGGTGGACGCACTATTTATCTTCAATATGAACCAAATGAATCTGGTAATTGTTATTTTATTTTTGTTTTAATGTGTGCAAGATTAACACGTTGGTTATTATAGGTGGATTTGCACTGTTACCTAATGGAGCTCCAGTATACAAGTCTGATTTTGGGTGTACAAATGGTGTTGTTCATATTATCAATAAGGTCATGCCAATCGACTACTATCCCACTCCTCCTACACCTCGTCGAACCTTTTGGGAAGATATTTGGAGTACAGTATTAGGTTTATTTAGTGGTAAACAACCAGAAGTACCGCCAACAACACCAAAACCACCAAGTGAAACACCAGAAGATGATCTGGTGGCTACATTGAAAAAGTTGCCAAATGCCAAAGAATTTGTAACAAATTTAAATAAAACTGGTCTCATTCCAAAACTTCAGTCTGGTGGACCTTATACTGTATTAGTACCAGTAAATGCAGCTTTTGAATTACTTGAAAAACCTTTTTCAGATTTGATTGAAACTAATAGGACGCTTGCTGAAAGTATGACTATTTTTGACACTTAAAAAACAACATTAAAGCATAATTTTATCTATGTAGATATTTTATTGAATCACATTATACCAACTGGACTCTACTGTGATGATATCAAGAAAAGGACAATGGTAACTAACATATTAAAAGAACAATTGCCAGTTAGTCCAAGCACAAGTAAATATAATTAATATAACATACAATAAATTATAAAAATTACACATTATGATAAAATATTGACATATTTTCATTTTCATAGCTGGATGTGCCAAAGTTGATGATTCTGATATTATTTATTGGAATATTACGGCTAAAGATGGAATTATTCATCTGATTAACAATATTATTGATGTCAAAAAGATGATACCTGAAGATATGTTAGCAACAACACCTGAGATGGAACATTTAACTGAAGGGCCTACCAGTGAATTACCCTTGGAAACAACATCAGCCGTTATTTTAGGAGTTTCGACGGAAGCACAAGAAATAGCCACAGGTAGATCTGCACCAGAAGTGTCAACTACTGAATATATTCCGATTACTAAAGAAGCAGAAACTACTTCAGAATATCAAACTACAGAAACATTACCAAAAGAAACAACTCTAAGCATTTCTCCTGTTTATCCAACTACAGAAAAATTACCTGAAGAAACCACTCCAGGGGTTACACCTTCTTATCCAACTTCTGAGAAATTACCAGAAGAAACAACTCCAGGAGTTACACCTTCTTATCCAACTTCCGAGAAATTACCGGAAGAAACAACTCCAGGAATAACGCCTTCTTATCCAACTTCCGAGAAATTACCAGAAGAAACAACTCCAGGAGTTACACCTTCTTATCCAACTTCCGAGAAATTACCAGAAGAAACCACTCCAGGAGTAACGCCTTCTTATCCAACTTCCGAGAAATTACCAGAAGAAACCACTCCAGAAGTAACACCTTCTTACCCAACTTCCGAGAAATTACCAGAAGAAACCACTCCAGGAGTAACACCTTCTTATCCAACTTCTGAGAAATTACCAGAAGAAACCACTCCAGGAGTAACACCTTCTTATCCAACTTCTGAGAAATTACCAGAAGAAACAACTCCAGGAGTTACACCTTCTTATCCAACTTCTGAGAAATTACCAGAAGAAACAACTCCAGGAGTTACACCTTCTTATCCAACTTCCGAGAAATTACCGGAAGAAACCACTCCAGGAGTAACGCCTTCTTATCCAACTTCCGAGAAATTACCAGAAGAAACCACTCCAGAAGTAACACCTTCTTATCCAACTTCTGAGAAATTACCAGAAGAAGCCACTCCAGGAGCTACACCTTCTTATCCAACGTCTGAGAAATTACCAGAAGAAACCACTCCAGGAGTAACACCTTCTTATCCAACTTCCGAGAAATTACCAGAAGAAACAACACCAGGAGTTACACCTTCTTATCCAACTTCTGAGAAATTACCAGAAGAAACCACTCCAGGAGTAACACCTTCTTATCCAACTTCCGAGAAATTACCAGAAGAAACCACTCCAGGAGCTACACCTTCTTATCCAACGTCTGAGAAATTACCAGAAGAAACCACTTTAGGAGTTGCAACCACTTACCCTGTTACAGAAAAATTAGAAGTTACAACTGAAACAGTGTTAACCACTGAACTTTCAGTTACTGAAATTCCAGAAACCACTACAAGCAAGCCATTTGTTGAGCCTGGATATGGTATTCCTGATGAAGAAACTACCCCTGGAGTAACTGCAATTTCTTCTACACCATCACCTCGCGAATTTCCAACACCATCAGTTCAGTTAATACCAGAGACTGTAACTCAAAGACTACCTGTCAATTTCTCTTTGCCAGAAACACCACCAGCTACTACTTTTGTTGATTTCTTGAACCGTCTTAACCTTACTAGAGTAGCTGATCTTTTCAACCAATCTGGAATAGATGAACCATTCCCAAGAGAATCACCAATGACATGTTTTATTCCAACTGATGAAGCAATCGCTAAAATTGATCCTAATAGACTAATTAGTTTGTTATCAAATATAGACCAATTGAAACGAGTTTTACAGTATCACTGCTTGCCCAATGCAGTTCCTTATAATGATCTTCCTAGAGCTATTCAAGCTGTGACTACAGCTGGTGTTCCAGTCTTCTTTAACATCTATGCCATTAATGATGTAAGTTTGCACTGTAAATAATTTATACGTTCATATTACAAGTTAAATTTGATCAATAGAAGCCAAATGCTTTTGTCAACAATGCCACTATTGAACCAGTCCAACATGAAACCAATAATACAATTGTTTATCCAATCGATGAAGTGCTAATTTCTCCACCAGAAGGAGATCTTTATACAACAATTACCAAAACTCTTCAACAGGAAAATATAACTCAACTAATCAAAGATGCTGGTTTGGATACTGTCCTAACAGGTAAATTTCAGAATGTAATGATTTTCACAATGTAACAATGTTATAATTGTAAACAAATTACCATTTAGGCCCTACTCCAATAACGATTTTTGTACCAAGTGATGAAGCTTGGAAAAAACTTCCTGTGGAAACTATCAATAAACTTACTACAGACAAGAATTACTTACGAGGTAAAACTTTTCGATTGAAACAAAATTGGCATCTTTAATCATCATTTTACTAAAATATAGAGTTTCTTCTGAGTCATATTATTCCTGGAGCTGTTTTCACCCCAGCTATGGTAGATGGTGCCACGTTCAAAACAGTCAATGGAAAGACATTAACTGTTTCACATCCAGATGGTACAATAAAGAAAATCTCTTTTAAAAAAACCTTTTAAATTGATGTATTATATTATAGAAGAAGATATAAAAATTGACAACTCAAAAATTATCAATCCTGATATTGTGGCAGTGAATGGCGTGGTTCATATATTAGATACTGTTCTTCCAGTAGATGATCTTATCAAAGAAACAGTAAACATAAACAATTAATGTTAGGTAATACAAAGCTAAACTTGCATAATCATAATAGGTAACTTCTCCAACCCTGATGGAAACTACTACCGCAGCAGTTACAGAAGTGCCTGAACCAACCTCTACAATGGGTGTACCATTAGAAACAACAAGTGAAACTGCAACTGAAATTACAACGACTGAAGTTTCGGAGTTACTAACAACTTCAATTGGAACTGAAAAAGTTCCTTACCCACCTGATTATGGTATATATTTAAACTTGTTTACTTATCTTTACTGCACCAAAACAACAAAAATCTATGTAGTAAAATGTATTTATAGTACTATTCAAAATACATACCGCTTTAGTTTGATGATGCATATAACTGTAAATGTTTATACAAATTTCATAAATTTTACAACCAAACATAAGGTAACAGGAGAAATACTTATGCAAAAAAACCATACATTTTATGTGAGATTTCAAACAATAATTCTTGCATAAAAATGTCATATATGTGACTTTCCCATTAAAAATGTCATACATACGACTTTCCCATTACAAATGTCATACGTATGACTTTCCCATTACTGAAAAAATATCACTAAACCAACATGGTTTTTTTGCGGAATGTCCAAAATAACGCTTACTACACTCATCACCTGCAATGAATTTGAATAAACTTTTACTTTAGACAAAGTTTACTATACAGTATTTTAACAGTCCACATTTTCTAGTTACAACTTCAAAACCAGCCATTCTTCCATTAATTCCAACTTTACGTGCAAACAACCTCACAACACTTGCTGATCTCTTGGAGAATATTTATGCTCCTGATGTACTAAAATTATATGGTAAGTTACTTGGTTATACATGCAATAAAAAAAGTGTATTTCAAATAAATTTTATAGGATTATACACATTGTTTGCTCCCACCAATGAAGCTTTTGAAGCATTAAGTCCCGATGAATTGCAGAATTTGAAATCAAATTCACAACTTCTTAAAGATGTTTTGTTGTATAATTCAATAAATCACATACTGCCATATGATGATATTCAGGATGGACAGGAAGTAAATTCAATACAGGGTCCAAAACTACACTTCAACGTTCCTTCTGATGGTCAAGTGAAGACTGTTTCAGGGGTTCCAATTGTCAAACATGATATTTTAGTACAAGATGGAATCATTCATGTAACTGACAAACTATTGTATCCAATCCCACATGATACTTTACTGAAAACAATTGATGATAAATATCCAACATTCTCAAATGCAGTCAACAAAACATATAACAGACCAAATCTTCAAGGTGAATATTTTGTTATTAAGCCAAGTAATAAAATGTGTTAACAAATTCATTTTCAGACAAAGGTGTGACTGCATTCATTCCAAGTCAAGAATTTTGGCCACTTCTTCCTGAACCTGTCCTTACAGATATAACCAACAATTTGACTATAATGAATAGTAATTGCAGATTTGCTTTTTTTAAAATTTCTATACTAAAATGTTTTCATTAAATAGATGTTGTGAAGGACCACGTTTGTTCACTATTAGTATATAAAAATGGCCTTCTAAATGGCTTTTCTTGCACCTCACTTAGTGGAAAGCCATTAGAAATAACTGTTGATGGTATACGTTAATATACCTTAATTCATTTGTTATAGTGTTTATTAACATCACTGAATTATTTGTAGGAGATAAGTACTTTGTAAACAGAGTGCCAATAATCATATTTGACATTGTAACATTAGATGGAGTGATACATGTCATTGAACAACCACTTTTCCTTGAAATTCCAGGCTTTGAGGTAAATATAAGAATAATTCTCAAATAACTGGTTAATATTCATTCTAATCAACGTTTTATATGATAATATTAGATGCCTGTACAAACCACATATCCAACAGTAACAACTGAAACTGTTTACACAACAAAAGAACTGACAACTATTTCAGTAGAAACAACCTCGTCAATTGTGATGAATATAACTGAAACACCTGCTGAATATACTACTGAACCCCAAGTCATATATCCATTTATTTCAACTACACCTGAAGAACCAATTTCATCAACTGAAACTGCAATAACTGAAGGATCTACCATATCTCCAGCAATTACCGAATATTATACTCCAGAAACAACTGCAACTACTTCTGCTGCACCGATTACTAGCTTTGAAATAACCCCAAAACCAACAGAGATTTCAAATGTTACTGAATTTATAGAGACAACGCCCTACCCCAGTGCCACTGAATTTATAGCAACCACAGAAGGACTTCTTGAAGAAACAACATATTCAGAAGCAACTAGCGGTATACCATCAGAGACAACTAGATCATCAGTGACACCTCCCTTTACTGAAATAACGACTGAACTGTATGAGAATGCAACATTGCCAATCGAAAGTACAACATTGGTCACAACTGAAATTACAACAAAAACACCAATTTCAGAAACCACAGAGTATATAACACCACTCGAAAGTACTTACAAACCTCCAACAACCATTCAACCATTAAAAAATACAATTCCAGAAACACTTGAAAAACAATTTGAAGTTGCTGGATACCCTATCGATACTTCTGATCTTGAATCAAAATTGCCAAACACAACGAAGTATACAGCTTTTCTTCCATATTCAGATTATATAGCAGGACTGCCAAAACCAGTTTTACAAGATTTAACTCAAGATAAAACTGCAGTTGGTGGTGAGTGTGCATTCAAATTGTGATCAAATTGCATACAATTTCTATTTGTATAATATTTAAATTTTCTTTTCAGATTTATTTTCAAACCATATATGTCCAGGTGAAACTTATGCTGCAGAATTTGCAAATGGATACACTTGTTCTACAATTGGGGGGAAAACGATTGTAGTTGTTCAAAGAAACGGTCAATGGTACTGTAATGGATTTCCACTTGTTCAAGTTGATATTCCAGCAGTAGATGGAGTTATACATCTTTTAAATGGAATATTGTTCTTTGATAAATACCCAGTCACTGCTACGCCACCTTCAGAAAGTACATTATTGCCAGAAATAACAACAAAACTTTCAGAAAGCACTCCAATAGTTAGTGTATACACTGAAGCATCTACAACACCAGAAGTTATCAGTTATACTGAAATTGCTAATGTAACATTACCACCAGAATCACAAGTTACTGAGAAACCATATGAAACTACTGAATTTACAGAAACCATTGATAATACCACAATTACACTAGTAGAAAATGTAACAAGCATAACATATTCAACAGAAACAACACCTGTTGAATATACATCACTACCTGAAAAAACTTCATCAGTCTCTATATACTCAACAGAATCAATGGCATCATCTGAATTCACAACAAGTATCCCATTACAATATTCAACTACTGAAATTAGTACTAAAAAACCAGAATTAACAGAAACACAATATTACACAACTGAATTTACAGTTACTGAAGAAATAACAATGGGCGTACTGAATGTCACAACACCAGTTCCGGAAGTAAGCAATATGACAACAGAAACAATACCAACTACTCCAGAACGTCATTTGCCTCCCACCAGACCATTTCCAACAACAGAAGCACCATTAGAAACTACCATTCAACCAAATGAAACAATTGTAGATATTTTGAAAAATCAATTTGAAAATGAAGGATATGATATTGATGTTCGCATCCTTGCACCTGCATTAAAACCTAATATACAATATACTGCCTTTATTCCAAATGACTTATTTCTGGGAGGGCTACCATCAACATTTTTGCAACAAATTACTAGCAATGATAGTGCTATAACAGGTACAACTTTATTAAAAAATCAGATTTACAATAACTATTAAAAAATACTTGATTTTATAAAATTGGCTTGATATTTTGAAATTTTTAACATTTTCAATATTTTCAGATATCCTCAGAAATCATGTATGTGAAGGCATTACATACAGTCGTCAATTTTACAATGGTTTCATTTGTGCAACATTAAGTGGAAAACTCATTATATTGACAACACCAAATAATAAGGATTATTATGTGAATGATTTTCCAATAATTCGTGTAGACTTGCCAACTGTAGATGGTGTAGTTCACATTATTGATGGCATATTGTTTTTGGAAGATGTCACTCCACCCCCAACAACTACTAGCACATTTGAGGAAACAACTTACCTTTCTACATTGCCAATTATAACAAATGAAACAACAACTATTTCGACAGAAAGTACAACTAAAGCATATGAAACTGTGACTCCTGAGATGACCACTCAACCATATGAAACTGAAGCACCTGAAATCACAACTCAAGTTTATGAAACAGA